>JAKOOJ010000008.1:51040000-51312500 GCA_022577455.1 Arizona elegans
CTCTTTTGGTATACTTGCCTGTGTTTGCAGTTTAGACTTTGGCTTTAAGTAATAAACACCACCAATTAGCATGGTTTCAGCAACAATATCTCCATGTTTAACTATGTAACTTGCTTTTTCAAGGTGGTGAACCTGGAACTTTAATGCTCTAGACAAGTGACTCTGCCTAAGCAAATTACTATTTGCTGTTGGTATATAATAAACATTAGGAATGAATGCATCGAGCTCTTCAACATAAACAGTTCCTTTTCCTTTGACCTGACAAGGATGATTGGAAAAAGAATAAAGTTCACGTAGTTCAGGTTCAGGCTTGTGCATCTCTGTGAAAAGTTCCTTTCTGTAAGTAACGTGCAACGCTGCACCACTGTCCAAAGTCCACAGGAGTCATCTGTCGTACTCTGGTTGAGGTTGTGGATCATTGATTAAAGCCAATGTGGCAAGTGGAGCTTGTGGATCATGCCTGGGACCACGACAACCTTGTCTTCTGCCTCTGCCTCTGCCTCTGCCTCCTCTGGAGTCTGTTCCTCTGGGCTGGTATGAGACGGGAGCTGGAACTCATTGGGGACAATCCCAGGTGGCATGTCCCACACAATTACAGATGTAGCATCTTAGTATCCTTGGAACCTAGGCTCTTCCTCGGAAGGGACACTTTGCTGGACCTCTTGATGCGGGTGGTCCTCTCAAATGTGGAGTGGCTAACATGAGTGCTTCTTCTTCAATTAAAAGTCTGCATATATGATCCACTGTGCGTTAAGCAATAGGCACTTGGTTAATCTTTGTAATGGCATCTTTCCATTCATAATTCAATGAGTTAATAATAATGCTGATCATTTGAATATCATCAATAAGATAGCCTCTTTCTCTCAATTCACTTCTGATTCCTTTCAGTTTGGTTAAATGTCCTCCAATTTGTTCACCAGGTTTCAATCTTGAACCATGGAACTCAGACATGAGCAAACATGAAGATTCAATTGAAACAGGCCTGTAGCAATTTTCCAATTGGACCCAAATTTGTTGGGCTGTTGCATCAGGCAGAAAGGTGACCTGCAGTTCAGTGTCCATGGACATCAATAATGTTGTGCAAGCTTTAGTCTCTAAGTCTTTATTGCAGGAGTCCGTAGCTGAGCAGGAGGATTAAAAACCATACAGTGAGTACCTTCTCTGCGAAGTAACAATCCAATCTCACTGACCCAGGCCTTATAATTCTGTCCTGACATCTTTAATTTTGACTCACTAGTCAGTGGAGCAACAGAAAAGACCTGTTGAGGAACATGCATTTGGTATGCTGGCTGTGCCAGTAAAAATACCTGTGGTATTTGCTGTGCTTGTTGTGGACCAACAAATGGTCCTGGTTGCATGGCTGGAGGCACATGTGCGTGCACTTGTGGCTGAGGCTGTTGCATTGGGATCTGCTGTGCTCCAGCTGCTATTTGTGCTTGTGCTTGGAGCTGTTGCATTTGAGCTGCAATATTAACATGGCCTGCTGGAGACGCAGTCATTTGCCTTTGCTGCATTAAGCATTGTTGTGCTCCATCTAAAAGGACACCAGCACCACCAGGGGGTGCTGAAGATTGGGCCTGTGGAGACACATGTTGCAGTGCAGTCTGAATATCTGGGTGAGTTAAGGACATATTTGATAAAGTCTTATGCTCTTGCAAACTGTTCTTGCAAACTGCGATGCATTTCAGCTTTCTCTAGTAAATTACTTTTGCCAGCAGATGGTACTGCAATTTAGTTTCAGGCAGCTCAGATAATTTTTCTGCCTTCGTGGCATGGTATGTAATTTGATCAGAGAGAACATCATGTGACAATTGTGACTTGTACACAGTTCTCTGTTCTGATTGGCCTGACACAATATCCTCTAGGGGGTGTGTCTTAGGCTTTGAAGAAGAAGCTAAAATGGCGGTTTTAAAAGCATGAGACTCTCTCTTATCTTGCTCGAGCATAGATAAAGCTATTTTTGCCTGGGATAGCTCATGTTCAAAAAATTCTATTTGGTCATGATAGGCTTGTATAGTTTGCTCATCCGGGGTGAGCTCAAACCTTTGAGGAGAATAATGGGTTATTTCTCTCTCTGCGTGGGAGGAAAAATGCTCAGCCCTTTGTGAAAACTTTGGCCTTGCACCAAGCATTTCAAATTCAAAAGGTTCTTGGAGGACCCTTTTGAGAGCATGCATATTCAGAAGGAGACGTCACTGACCTTAATTGCAGCACGTTGCCTTCAAAAGCAGCTTTTCTGTTATCTTCCTCCTGAAGCCTCTGTAACAGCATTTTGTCCGTTTCTCCTCCCATGGCTTCTGGTTGCCGGGTGGCTGAAGCAAGGGGCTGGAAACTTGAAAGCCTTCTTTCTGCCTCCTGTTCATTGGAAAGATTAATCAAATCATTTGTAGGGAATGCTCTGAATTTCATTTTCATTTTCCCTTTCTTCTTTTTCAGCATTGTTGCAGACAATTAATCAGCATTCCGCAGTCGTAAAAATAATCATCTGTCCAAACTAGCTTAGAGGTCTAATCATCAAAGTAACAAGCAAGGAAAAAGCCATAAATCAATCCAAGCCATCTTCCTGCTACCACATGTCAGAGTGGCAATTCATCCCATTCTGCTTCGGGTAATTGCACCTTGATTAGAGATGGGACCATGGCTTTTTCCTTGGAGTATACTTTAAGAAAATAAACCTGAGCTATATTCTAATAAACACATTTTATTATAAAGAAGTAAAAACAGTCTTACTAGCTAATGATTACATCTTGGCAACGTTCCTGCCATACCTCTTGGCAGGCGAACAAAGAAAGTTAGAAGAAAGTGAAAGAATGTGGACATGCGCAGTAACTTCTAGCTAGATAAGAGTCTGTCTACCGTAAATCTCAGAATGGGAGCCCAGCTGACAAATACAAAAATGCAGTGAGAAACAGCTCATAACAAACAAGGTTCCTAAGCCATCAAATAAAATATTCTCTTTTTTATTACAATGTTATAAATACGACATTACCACAGTAGCTATCAATATTTTTTTATCAATTCAGGATACGTGAGAAGAGAAAACAAAAGAAAATAAAAGCTCAGCACATGTATTTTTGTCTAATTTCAGATTTCTTTGAGTACAAACTATAATTCTGAATATAATTATCCAAGAAATGAAATAATAACAGTAACAATTGGTGCTCAATGGATAAGATGCGGAGTTTAAAAAGTATCAAATTTAAGACTTAGGTATTTTAACTGCAACATTTAATGGGTTCTTTAAAGATATCTTGGAGTTTATTATGAGCAAGTCAAATATTTTTAAGTGTACTTTGATTTGCATTTTTGCCTTTTCTCACTACTCAACAATAAAAGATTGCAGAGTAATTCATGTTGAAGATCGGCTTTCAAAAATGTAGCTTTCTCACTGTAACACTTCAACAATTTTAAAAAGGTTGTTCAAAGTAATGTCAAAAATTTTTAAAGTGAAGACTTCTTTATTAACAGTCATTTTCAATTTGAAATTAACTTTGATATGTTGCCCTTCCTGTACTGGTTTCTGACTTGGAATGAATAGCAGGAATCCATAAATCATAAATTCAGACCAAAAGCTTGTTATCCATTGCAGATATTTGTTAAAGAAAAACAGATTTCAATTTAAGTCATACACACACACACACACACACACACACACACACAATTGCTATCATCAACAAAAGCCAATCTCAACAACTGTTCTATATCATGTCTGCCTTATTTTGAAAAAGAGATTAAAACAGAATGTATATCCTTGATAGTTTAGATTAGTTGCAAAACTTTCTGCAACATTTGAAAAGAAAACAGCCTCTGCTTGTGTACAGTACTCCATCAAAACAAACTCTGATGAATGACAATATATTTTGGGTAATCAGAGAAACATTAATCTGATTTATTATTTTTTTATGTCTAGGCCATTCAAATCCTATAAGTCATAATTAATGTAGCTCTTAAATTGTTTAGTCTTCTGTAGTAACACTTGATAAAGGCTTTGGCATGGCAGTGTCTACACAAAACTGTTAGTGCAGACTTATATAGTATTATGACCATCTAACCATTTGAAGATTTCCAGTGAGTTCTTGGCAATATATGTCAATACTTGACTCCTCATACTGAAGAAGCTTTTTGTGACATTTAGATCAAACCTGTTTGCCATTTTAATCCATTGGTTTTTCTCCTGATTTGGGTGCTGTTTAATTGAAAACGGTTTTCTTATATTTTGTCCTGGTCAATTTTATAACCATTTATTAAGTATTGTAAGCTGCTTAGAAACAAGCAAACAAATATATTCCATGTATACATCATGAAAATGCTATCTTACACTTTTTCTTTATAAGACTTCAAAAGAGTATCAGAATTAAAATACCAATCTCCCATCAATAAACTCTGAACAAGTGTCTGAATTTTAATTCTGAACCTCTGTCCCTATTCTGAACTATATTTGCTAAAGGTTAATTGGTGTCCTTTCACTGAAATTAGCATTTTGTGTCTTTGGGACACTATCGACACTTCATTTAGAACTGCACAAATCTTTTCCCATTGCCTTAAGATCATAAATGCGCCATTACCAAGAAGATTCACTACTAGGTAGTGACCAGATTTTTAACGTCCTAGTTACAGCCCACGCATTTATTATAATTTTCTTCATGGTTATACCAATTATAATCGGGGGCTTTGGCAACTGATTAATTCCCCTAATAATTGGAGCTCCCGACATAGCTTTCCCCCGTATAAATAATATAAGCTTTTGGCTACTACCTCCAGCACTACTCCTCCTACTATCCTCCTCATACGTTGAAGCTGGGGCTGGTACAGGATGAACCGTCTACCCACCTCTGTCAGGAAATCTAGTACACTCCGGTCCATCAGTAGACCTGGCAATCTTCTCCCTACAGCTAGCAGGCGCCTCATCTATCCTAGGAGCAATTAACTTCATTACAACATGTATTAACATAAAACCTAAGTCTATACCAATATTCAATATTCCACTATTTGTCTGATCCGTACTTATCACCGCCATTATACTACTCCTAGCCCTACCAGTATTAGCAGCAGCAATCACCATACTTCTAACAGATCGAAATCTAAATACCTCTTTCTTTGACCCATGCGGAGGAGGAGACCCCGTACTATTCCAACACTTATTTTGATTTTTTGGACACCCAGAAGTTCATATCCTTATTCTACCAGGATTTGGCATTGTATCAAGCATTATCACATTCTACACTGGAAAAAAAAAACACATTCGGCTATACAAGTATAATCTGAGCAATAATATCAATTGCCATTTTGGGCTTTGTAGTTTGAGCCCATCATATATTTACTGTGGGCTTAGATATTGACAGTCGAGCCTACTTCACAGCAGCAACAATAATCATCGCGATCCCAACCGGAATTAAAGTGTTTGGCTGATTAGCCACTTTAGCCGGGGGCCAAATCAAATGACATACCCCCATTTACTGAGCCCTGGGGTTTATTTTTCTATTTACTGTTGGGGGGATAACTGGGATTATCTTAGCAAACTCATCACTAGACATTGTACTACACGACACTTACTATGTAGTAGCACACTTCCACTATGTCCTATCAATAGGTGCAGTATTTGCTATTATGGGAGGACTTACTCATTGATTCCCACTATTTACAGGCTATACCCTGAATCAAACTTTAACAAAAACCCAATTCTGGGTAATATTTACAGGAGTAAACATAACATTTTTTCCACAACACTTTCTAGGACTATCCGGCATACCTCGACGATACTCAGACTTTCCAGATGCCTTTACCCTATGAAACACACTATCCTCTATTGGATCAACCATCTCAATAATAGCAGTACTTATATCATTATTTATTGTATGAGAAGCACTAACATGTAAACGGGAAATCCAAATACCCCTTGGGAAAAAAACACACGTGGAATGATTTTTCGGCACCCCACCACCATACCACACACACACAGAACCCACATTTATACTAAATAACACCTATGCCCCAATCCGTAATCTTATTTCCTATATAGAATGGCCATGACCCGAGAAAAGACAGATTTAATCTGCCATCTGTTAATTTCAAGTTAACCGCATATTATGCTTTCTTCCCGAGAACCTAGTAAACATTATTACATAGCTTTGTCATGGCTAAATCACAATATCTGTGGTCCTCAATGCCACATGCAGGACAACTATCACTACAAGAAGCCATAGGACCAACTATAGAGGAAGTAATTTTTCTACATGACCACGTTCTCCTACTTACTTGTTTAATAACCATAGTAATCACAATATTTACACTAACTGCAACCACAACAGCCCTCACCCATAATGACCCAACAGAAGAGGTAGAACAACTAGAAGCAGCATGAACAGCTGCCCCCATTATAATCTTAATCCTTACAGCCCTACCATCAGTTCGATCCCTATACTTAATAGAAGAGGTGTTTAACCCGTACTTAACCATCAAAGCAACAGGACATCAATGATACTGAAACTATGAATACTCAGATCAGGTTCAAGTTTCATTCGACTCATACATAATCCAAACAAAAGATTTACAAAACGGCTCCCCACGACTACTAGAAGTAGACCACCGCATAGTCATACCAGCGGGCCTACAAACTCGCATCATCGTCACTGCAGAAGACGTTCTTCATTCATGAACAATTCCATCACTCGGAGTAAAAGTAGATGCAGTCCCGGGACGATTAAATCAACTCCCACTAGCTACATCTCGAGTTGGAGTATTCTTTGGTCAATGCTCAGAAATCTGTGGGGCAAACCATAGTTTCATACCAATCGCGGTAGAAGCAACCCCACTATGTCACTTTGAACAGTGGCTGATCTCAGAACAATCACTGAGAAGCTTATATAGCATCAGCCTTTTAAGTTGAAGAAGAAAAACCATTTCCTCAGTGACTATGCCACAACTTGACACGGTCTATATTCTCATAATCTACCTGTGAATCTGAATAATACTTTATCTAATGGTACAGAAAATTAAAGCGGTTCTAATAACCACAAATCCAGTAATTCATCTAATGCCTAATAAGATGACACCCATACTACCATGACTGTAAACATATTTGAACAATTTGAACAATTCACTAATAGTACCAACAGCCATTCTATCAATACTAATCCCAATCCTTCTTATTCATCATAAACCAAAACTTCTAGGAAATCGCATAACAATCGCAATTACCTGACTATTAAAAATTATCATACTAAATATAACTAGCCAACTAACCCCTAATGGACAAAAATGATGTAAAATACTAACCAGCTTACTCATTATAATCCTACTATCAAATCTACTCGGCCTACTTCCATATACTTTTACATCAACCTCACAGCTATCAATAAATATAGCCATAGCTATCCCACTCTGAATAGCCACAATTATTACTGGGATAACAAAAAAACCATCAGCCGTATTAGCCCACATGCTACCAGAAGGCTCTCCAACTCCACTAATCCCATTTATAATCATTATTGAAACAATCAGTCTACTAATACGACCTCTTGCCCTAGGTGTACGACTTACAGCTAACATTACAGCTGGCCACCTTCTTATAACTATAGTAAGTACAGCTACACTAAATTTTATTAGTACCAGCATCACCATAAGCATTATAACATGGGTACTACTACTACTACTCTCCATCTTAGAACTAGCAGTAGCCTGCATTCAAGCCTACGTATTCGTACTATTAATTATTCTATACCTGCAAGAAAACACGTAATGACCCACCAACTCCATCAATACCACCTAGTAGATCCGAGCCCGTGACCTTTAACGGGAGCTATGGGGTCTCTACTTCTAGCCTCAGGACTAGCTCTGTGATTCCATACAGGCACTACCCTAGTACTAAAAATAGGATTACTCACCCTTCTTCTTACAATATTCCAATGATGGCGAGATGTGGTACGAGAAAGTACCTACCAAGGACACCACACAAAAGGTGTACAAAAAAAACATACGATACGGCATAATCCTATTCATTACATCAGAAGTATTCTTCTTTCTTGGGTTTTTCTGAGCATTATATCATGTCAGCCTGGTCCCTACCCCAGAACTAGGAGCAGAATGACCACCAACTGGAATCACCCCCCTAAATCCCACAGAAGTCCCCCTACTAAATACAGCAGTCCTTCTCTCATCAGGAGCAACCATTACATGATCACATCACACAATAATAAAAGGAAACAAAAAAGAATCAACTTACGCCCTTATATTAACCATCATCCTAGGAATTTACTTTACTGCCCTTCAAGCTTCAGAATATATAGAAACCCCCTTTACTATCTCAGACAGCGTATACGGCTCACTATTCTTCGTAGCCACTGGATTTCACGGGTTACACGTTATAATCGGAACTACTTTCCTAATAATCTGTATAATCCGCCTTATTAACCACCATTTTACAATCACACATCACTTCGGATACGAAGCGGCTATCTGATACTGACACTTCGTTGATATTGTATGACTATTCCTATATATCTCAGTATACTGATGGGGGTCCTATTTCTTTAGTATAATAGTACAAGTGCCCTACAAGCACTAAGCCCCCTCAGGGAAGAAATAATGAACCTAATTACCCTGATTACTATATCCCTAATAATTACAACAGCACTATACACAATCAACATCTATATAATTATAAAACCCGATATTAATAAACTATCACCATACGAGTGCGGATTTGATCCAATAGGAAATGCACGAACTCCAATTTCTATTCAATTCTTCTTAGTTGCAATCCTATTTATCCTATTTGATCTAGAAATCGTACTTTTACTCCCCATCCCATGAAGCATAAACACCAACCCACCAAACACAACTATTATATTAATCACAACACTATTAACAATTCTTACATTAGGATTACTATACGAATGATTACAGGGCGGATTAGAATGAACAGAATACTGCGGTAGTCTAATAGACATTTGATTTCGACTCAAAAGAACTTACTCACCATAAGCCATAGTAATGGAACTAATAAAAACCACCTTATATCTGACATTTATAATTACCATAACTACCCTATCACTACAACATAAACATTTAATACTAGCTCTAATATGCGTAGAAACAATAATACTCATCGTATTCACAATAATAGTAATATACACCTCCACTTCCCTAACCATATCACAAATACCAATACCCATTATCCTACTAACAATCTCAGTCTGTGGAGCAGCCATCGGCCTAAGCCTAGTAGTTGCAATCACACGAACCCACGGAAATGACTTCTTAAAAAACTTAAACCTTCTATAATGCTAAAAATTATCTATGCTACTACAATACTTATCCCAATAACTATTATACTAAAACCAAAAATACTCTATCAAACTACAACATCTTACTCATTTATAATCGCCCTATTTAGCCTCAGCCTACTAAAACCAAACTCTAATTTATATTTCCACCTAGATTCCACATCAGCCCCACTACTATCACTATCATACTGGCTCCTACCAATAACAATTATAGCCAGCCAATATACAATAGCTAAAGAACCACTACAACGACAACGAATATTCCTTACAACACTTATTATACTACAACTATTCATCTCCATAACATTCATAGCCTCCAACCTAACTCTAATATATATTATATTTGAAGCCACCCTAATTCCAACCCTAGTTATTATTACGCGATGGGGTCAACAAACCGAACGACTAACCGCAGGTACATACTTTATACTATATACACTAATAACCTCAATACCCCTAATAGCAATCCTATTCCTTAATAACATAACAAACACCCCAACATTATTTATACAAATAACACAGCCAACTAGCCCCCGGACAGAACTAACATTATGAGTAGCCTGTCTGGGGGCCTTTTTAGCAAAAATACCAATCTACGGCCTTCATCTATGGCTCCCAAAAGCCCACGTAGAAGCCCCAATCGCAGGATCTATGGTACTAGCCGCAATTCTACTAAAACTGGGGGGATATGGTATTATTCGAATAATACAAACTCTACCAACAATAAAAACAGACCTGTTCCTACCATTTATTATTCTTGCCCTCTGAGGGGCAACACTGGCTAATCTGACCTGCCTCCAACAAACAGACCTAAAATCTCTTATTGCATATTCTTCTATCAGTCATATGGGGTTAGTAATTGCCGCGGTTATAATTCAAACACAATGAAGCCTATCCGGGGCTATAGCTCTAATAATCGCCCATGGATTTACCTCATCTGCACTTTTCTGTCTAGCTAACACCACCTATGAACGAACCAAAACCCGAATTATAGTTCTTACACGTGGGTTTCACAATATCTTACCTATACTTACAACCTGGTGACTACTAATTAACCTAATAAATATTGCAACTCCGCCGACCATAAACTTTACGGGAGAATTACTAATTGCATCTTCACTATTTAACTGGTGCCCAACAACGATCATTATATTTGGCCTATCAATACTAATCACAGCATCATACTCCCTACATATATTTCTATCTACACAAATAGGCACACCTCTATTAAATACAATAACCCACCCAACACACTCACGAGAACACTTACTTATAATACTACACACCGTTCCCCTCATATTAATCTCACTTAAACCAGAATTAATTATCTAAAGTGTATGTAATTTAATAAAAATATCAGGCTGTGACTCTGACATTAGGATAACCCTCATACACCGAGGGTGCCATAAGATCTGCTAACTCTTTAATCTGGGACTAAATATCCAGCCCCCTCTACTAAAGGATAATAGCATTCCACTGGTCTTAGGCACCATTATCCTTGGTGCAAATCCAAGTGGTAGAAATGAAGTTAATCACCCCTACAATTACTCTAGCCATTTTTCTATCCCTAATCATATCCATCCTACAACCACACAACGCCAAAAAAAAACCTTATACTACTCTTTCTAATTAGCCTAATCCCTATCAACCCACTCTTAAACAACAACGAACTCACAATATCACTAACACCCCTAATCACCACACCAACAGAAAACATTAACATCTCAATTAATTTAGACACACCATCATTAATATTTATACCCATCACCTTGTTCATCACATGGTCCATTACAGAATTTTCTGCCTGATATATAATCGCTGACCCTAACAACAATAAATTTACAAAATACCTACTAATATTTCTAATCGCTATATTAGTAATTATTACAGCAAACAACATATATCAACTTTTCATTGGCTGAGAGGGGGTAGGAATCATATCCTTTCTCCTTATTGGCTGATGACACGGCCGACAAGATGCTAATACAGCAGCATTACAAGCCATTATCTATAATCGCATCGGAGATATCGGCCTAATTATAACTACAGCCTGACTAATAACCTCATCGTCAATTAATATACAAGAACTTATAGTCCAACACGAAACAATAAACATCGTCCCAATAATTGGATTACTAGCGGCAGCCACTGGAAAATCTGCACAATTTAGCCTTCACCCGTGACTTCCATCAGCCATAGAAGGCCCAACACCGGTATCAGCCCTATTACACTCTAGTACAATAGTAGTAGCTGGGGTATTTCTCCTAATCCGACTACACCCAGCTATCTGTAATAACAACATTATAATAACCTCTTGTCTACTACTAGGAGCAACAACAACAGTATTTGCTGCTGCAGCAGCAACTACCCACTCAGACATTAAAAAAATTATTGCACTATCTACAACAAGCCAACTCGGCCTAATAATAACAATAATTGGACTAAACCAACCAACATTAGCATTTTTACATATAGTAACACACTCATTCTTTAAAGCTATACTATTCCTATGTTCGGGCTCCTATATTCACAACCTAAACAACGAACAGGACATCCGAATAATGGGGGGCCTACTAAAAACCATACCAATAACATCCTCATTTATAACCATCGCCAATCTATCACTTATGGGAATACCATTTTTATCCGGATTTTACTCAAAAGACACCATTATCGAAACACTAATCAACTCCCATACCAATTCGTGAGTAATTATAATTACAGTAATTGCAACTATTCTATCTGCCTGCTACAGTACACAAATTATACTAATAACTATAACAGGGTACCCACGAACTAGTCACAACACCCACAAAGAAACAAAAACCATTATTTACCCATTAGCTCGCCTAATACTAACATCAATCCTAATGGGGACACTAACAAAAGTATCAACTTTGCAAACTACTACAATAGCTACTATACCAAAATCAATTAAACTTATAGCTTTAATAGCTACTATAGCTGGAATCATACTATCAAAAGACCTATGTTACACCACTTATCACCTAAAACCAAAAAAACTAAATAAACAAAGTCTATTCTTCAACCAACTAGCCTTCTTCAACATCCCCCATCGAGCTATCACAATTAATACGCTAAAAATCAGTCAACAAATATCCACCGAACTAATAGACCTGTGAACTATAGAAAACTGAGGACCAAAAGGCCTATCCAACACAATCATACCTATAATCCACCTCTCAACACAACAAAAAAACATAATCAAAAACTATATATCTACATTTACTACCAGCATATTACTAACTCTACTCATCATCCTATCTAAAAGGTCGTAAACCACCCAACCGAGACCAACTTAAAATTACTAAAATAGAAAACAATACAACTAACAACCCCCAAGAACACATAATTAAACCAACTCCACCACTAAAATAAAAAACACCACCCCCGTTAATCTCTAAACAAATCAAATCTTCTCAGTTGGTATAGATCAACAAACCACCAACCTCGCCAACGAACAATCACAAAACAATAAATAACACAAACATAAAAATAAAATTCTTAATCACACCAATCTTAAAAACAACACTATCCTTCTCCAAACTAACACAATACCCAAAAACAACAACTAAACCCCCCAAATACACAATATACATTACTAACGCCGCAAACATACGACCTAAAGCAACCATAAATACACAACAAAACAAGGAAATCCCTATCAAAGCAACCACCCCCTGATAAGGTACATAAACTACACTCAAAACTAGAACACTTAAAACCAAAAATACTAAAACCGCACCAAAAAAGTAATTTATTATAATCATAATTCTTGCTCAACTGAGACCTGCGGTATGAAAAACCACTGTTGTAAATTCAACTACAAAAATGTCCAACCAACACCTACTTCTACTATTTAATCTTCTACCAGTAGGATCAAATATCTCAACCTGATGAAATTTTGGATCCATATTACTAACCTGCCTAGCTACACAAACCATCACCGGCTTCTTCCTAGCAATTCACTATACAGCTAATATTAATCTTGCCTTTTCATCTATTGTACATATCACACGAGATGTTCCTTACGGGTGAATAATACAAAATCTTCATGCAATTGGCGCATCTATATTCTTCATCTGCATCTACATCCACATTGCACGTGGGTTATACTATGGGTCTTTCCTAAATAAAAACGTCTGACTATCAGGAACCACATTACTAATTATTCTAATAGCAACAGCTTTCTTTGGTTATGTACTACCATGAGGACAAATATCATTCTGAGCAGCAACAGTAATCACAAATCTATTAACAGTTGTACCATATATCGGTACAGAACTAACCAACTGACTCTGAGGGGGATTCTCAATTAATGATCCCACCCTAACCCGATTCTTTGCCATACATTTCATCCTTCCATTTACTATTATCTCTCTATCTTCAATCCACATTATACTACTTCATACAGAAGGCTCTAGCAACCCATTAGGAACAAACTCAGACATCGATAAAATCCCATTCCACCCATACCACTCCCACAAAGATATACTAATATTTACCATTATGATAACTGTACTATTTATTATCATATCATTTACCCCAAATATCTTCAACGACCCAGAAAATTTTTCAAAAGCTAACCCACTAGTAACACCACAACATATTAAACCAGAATGGTACTTCCTATTTGCTTATGGCATTCTACGATCAATCCCAAATAAACTAGGGGGGACCCTAGCCCTCGTACTCTCCGTAGCTATCTTATTTACAATACCATTCACACACACATCACACATACGATCAATAACTTTCCGACCACTAATACAACTAACATTCTGAACCCTAGTAGCCACATTCATTACAATTACATGAGCGGCCACCAAACCAGTAGAACCACCATTCACAACCATCGGCCAAGTAACTGCTATTCTATACTTCATATTCTTCATCATAAACCCTATATTCGGTTGATTAGAAAATAAAATTTCAATAACCAATACCTGCTTTAGTAGCTTATAATTCTTAAAGCGTTGTCCTTGTAAATCAAAGCTGGGTCCACCCCTAGAGCATCAAAGAGAGACTGCCCATCTCTAGCCCCCAAAGCCAGTATTTTTACTTAAACTACTCTTTGCAAAAAATAAATAACTCTCCTAGGACCCCCCCCTACCCCCCCACATGGTTAATCCCAATTCCGGCTATAATGTATCTCTTAGCTATTAATCTTTATTTCACTATGTATAATCATACATTAATGATTTGCCTCACGCCTAATAAACGGGAATTATACTATAATTATTTGTATAAAAAACCTGGTATTTTACATGAAATTTACCTCCTCATTACCCTAACTTTCCATGTTATCTTCGGCTATCCATTCTTAGTAACCATGACTATCCTGTTCCGAATGGTGTCCCATGATGTAACCCAGCCCGTGAAACCCTCTATCCTTCCACTTAAAGCTCACAGTCCTGCTTTTCACGTCCATATATTGTAACTCCTCCCTTAGTGTTCTTTCCAAGACCACTGGTTACACTCTCAAGGTCATCTTAATGGCCCGGAACCATCCCGCCCTACTTGCTTTTTAAGAGGCATTTGGTCGCACCCTTTATACTGGTACATTCACCCTCATGTTCTTATCACGTATGCTCGATCCACCCCTGGTAGCTCTTTTTTTCTCTAACTTTCATCTGACACTCACTTGCCCGTTACCGTTCCCCTCACCGGGGCGTAGACCATCTAGTCCGGGTGGAGCTATATTCTCGGTTTACACTTTCCCTACCCCACGGATATACTTTCCATGTTTGTTAGACATATTTTTCCCTTGACTGTAAATCATTATTATTCCATAATTATAAGTTTCCCGCAATAAATAATTTTTCAACACCATGCTTTTTTGAAATTTAATAATGCGACAAAATACAATATTCCATTATTGAAAAACCCCGGGCATATTTTTAACCATCAGCACCCCGCTTCTTAAAAGTCAAAAACTATGCGACAAAATACAATATTCCACAACCACAAAACCCACAGAGTTATTTTTACACCACCCCACCCCCAAATCACGCCCCGTGAAAATAATTTATTATAAAAATAGCAAACACAATTTTTTAATCCGAGAATTTTACTTTTTTTCTCAGAAAATAATTTCAAACGTTAAAATCGCCCCCTTTCAAACATAGTCATTTCCGGGTTAATTTCAAAAATCTCCCGAATTTTCATATAAATTAAGGTAGCAAAGCTAGGCCATGCAAAAGGCTTAAAACCTCAACACAGATGTTCAAATCATCTCCTTAATACTCTAGAAAACTAAGACTCGAACTTAAACTAAAAAGCCCAAAACTTTCCGTACTACCAATATACTACTTTCTACAGTAGGGTCAGCTAATTAAGCTATCGGGCCCATACCCCGAAAATGCCATACGACCCCTACTAATTAACCTAATATCCTGACTAATAATCACAACAAGCATCATCTTAAGCACCACAATAATCACATCAACAACACACTGACTCATAACCTGAGTCTGCCTAGAAATCAATACCCTATCTATAATCCCGCTT
Organism: Arizona elegans; assembly: GCA_022577455.1. Classification (NCBI taxonomy): domain Eukaryota; kingdom Metazoa; phylum Chordata; class Lepidosauria; order Squamata; family Colubridae; genus Arizona; species Arizona elegans. Next base: position 51,055,816 of record JAKOOJ010000008.1, read on the forward strand.
ATCTCAAAACCCAACCACCCACGAGCAACCGAAGCGGCAACAAAATACTTCCTAATCTAAACTATAGCCTCAACAACTATCCTGTTTGCAGCCACAATAAATGCCATAAACACCTCAAACTGAGATAATAATCTCACAACAGAACCCACAGCAACAACTATAATTACCCTAGCCCTAATAATAAAAATAGCAGCAGCCCCATTTCACTTCTGACTTCCAGATGTATCACAGGGCACAACAACACTAACAACCTTAACTGTCTTAACCTGACAAAAAATCGCCCCCTTAACAATCCTGTTAACAACACACAATAAAACCAATATCACTCTAATACTATTATCCGCAATACTATCTGTCGCCGCAGGAGGCCTTGGAAGCCTTAACCAAACCCAACTACGAAAACTAATAGCCTTTTCATCAATTGCTCACACCGGCTGAATCCTAGCAACAATAACAATAGCGCCCAATATTTCAATACTAACCTTTATAGTCTACACCACTGCCACAATCCCAGTATTCTTATTAATTAACATCACAACCTCAACAACTATCAAAGATATTGGAACTACATGAACTAAATCGCCATATACCATAATAGTTTTATCTACAACTACCCTATCCCTGGGAGGACTACCCCCGCTCCTAGGATTTATACCCAAATGATTGATTCTAAATAACATAGTATATAACAATATAATTATAGAAGCTACCCTAATAGCCATAACATCTCTACTTAGCCTATACGTATATATACGACTAATATACATATCATCAATAGTCCTACCACCACACACCACGCTTATACCACTAAAATGACGAACACCAAACAAAAAACACCACATAATAACCTCAATCACAACAACAATAACAGTCCTTCTATTACCTATATCACCAAATATATAGAAACTTAAGTTATATTAAACTAGGAGCCTTCAAAGCCCCCAAAAAAGGCCACTTTAGTTTCTGTTAGAGCATGCAAAACTACATCTTCTGCTTGCAAAACAGGTATTTTAATTAAACTAAGGCTCTCTAGGTTAGTGGGCCTCGATCCCACATAAAACTAATTAACAGATAGCCGTCCAAACCGGCGGACTTTAACCCAGCTTCTCCGTTTTTGTTACGGTAGAGAAAAACGGAGAAACCCCGGGCAGCTGCCAACTTCAGATCTGCAGTCTGACATGTTTCTACACCTCGGGGCTTGATAGCAAGGAATGACCTATATATAATTTTACAAATTACCGCTTTAATCAGCCATACTACCTGTGTTTATTACTCGTTGACTATTCTCAACAAACCACAAAGACATTGGAACCCTATACCTATTATTTGGCGCATGGTCTGGACTAATTGGGGCCTGCCTAAGCATCCTAATACGAATAGAGCTGACTCAACCAGGCTCACACCACTTTTTTTTTTTTTGGAGTAGTACCATAAAATTATATATCAATGGAAAGATAATTTAATCAAGAATGTAATGCAGTAACTTGTATGAAAGATTTGGTATTAGAATAGCAGTTACAGTATAAAGAAGAAAAATGAAAAATTATCACTATAGAAAAAACGAGATATAAAAAAATTATCACATCAGTTAATACTTAGTTGGGTAACCTTTAGCATGAATTATGGCCTTACAACGTCTTCCCATGGAGTGAACCAAGTCTTTTAGTTCTGCAGCTGTTATAATGTGAAACCAAGATTAACTGGGTTTTATTGCTGGGTTGCTTCTGACTAACAAGTTTCTTTAGTCAGCTCCATAGATTTTCAATTGGGTTAAGGTCTGGGCTATTTCCAGCAGTGGAATATGATTATCTTGAAAATTCAAAAAAAAAAAAAAAAAAGTGGTGTTATTAGCCATTAAACAATACACTTTTCCCAAAAGGTTTCCACAATTTTGGCCATTACTGTATTTTAAAAATACAATAAAAAAAACATATTAAAAATCTTCCATGGAATATGAATTCAGTTTCCTCAAGATTGATGTATATTTAGAACTATATGTACAGCTTATCAATATTTGAACATTATTTTTTCTTTCCTTTTTTTCAGCAAAAGACAAAACAAAAGACTTCTTGAGCAATCTGATCACATGTTCTGAAAAGAATTTTATGTTACCCCTCTAATGAATGGTTTAAAGGCTTTAAGGTAGTTTTTGTTATAATTTATACCCTAATTCTTAATTTTTGATGTTTTGAGTTATTAATATTTGTATAACATTGAAATATTACTATGATATTCAGATTTTTGTTTGCACACTTAGGTTACCACTGGTATTATTGTTTATTTGCTTAATAAGTAAACAAATACATAAATAAATAAGATTGTCTGAGGTTACCATTATAAAGAAAACAAAGACTTCTTTTTAAAGTAGAGGAATCCACCAAATCAAGAAAGATGATCAAGATTCTCAAATGTAGTAGACTGACTCATCCAATTTTAAGGTAAGGGAGCTAATGTCTACTACATCCGAATTTTATTGGAGGGGAGCTCCCAAAAAGCTATTTAGCCTAAAATTAATAAGCTGAACCTTTGAAGACAATAGCTCTCCAAATTAATAGAAAATGTACTTGCTACTATGCACTCTGAGACTAAAGTTGCAAACATGAGCATCCATGGAGAAGTTAATGAGGTACAGATGGCAAACATGCATGCCAATATACAATATGCAATTATGCAAATATACTTGTTCTAGTTTCAGAATTTGGTATTTTGTTCCTATATCAGACATTGGGATGCAAATTTCCAAACACAGCATTTCCATGAAGACACCGGTGAGAACATATCATCATTTATGGATCACTGTAGTTTGCTGCAGATGCTATTGGTTGCAAATAAATTGTGAATGACAAGATCCTATATAGACCTCTTTCATTTGCATCTATAAAACGTATATCAATATATAGAGTATAAATTTCTTCTGCTAGGAGTGGCTATTTTTTTTTATTCAAAGATAAAATAGATAATTTATAATAAGACCAAACAACAGTAATTATTTTAGGAATTAAGAAATGAAACAAGTGGAATTACTCCTACGGTTAATATGGAAACATGACACATTGACCCTATTTTCAAAACATTGAAAAACAAAATAGGTTGTAATTTTATTAAAATATCAGTCTTAATATGAAAAAATAGTATCCCATGCCATCTGGAATTCATAAACCATTCAGTTGGTTTAGTTGTTAGGACTGCAATCCAAGGATAGTTCCATACAGGTTTTGTATGATTCTCAGTTTGGGTCCTTATTAAATTATTATGAATTCTAATACTTCTAGCTACTGACAATTTACTTGCTTTATTTAATCAAATGCATTTATTATAAATGTTCAACTTCAATGGACTCTTGGAATTAGTAACTTTGATGTTTCATAATTTGGCATTAATAGAATGACTCCATGGTGAACCTGGAATTCTGAAAATGCACAAATATTTTCATTTTCTCCTTTCAGGATTTGCAGGTAAGCTAGGAAAACTTTGTAATACTACTTGGGGCCTATCTTCTGATAACCTTTAAAGATTGACTCCTTCTAAATCATTAGAGAAAACCCAAACAAGTTAAACTCGGTTGCTAGAAAATACTCATTCTGTACTTGAACAATTGCCTCTTTTGATTCATTAAAAAAAGAGAGAAGAGGACGAGGAAAGAAGGAGAAAGAGAACTCTTTATGTTAAATTGCTTTTATGAAGATCATGCTGTTACAGAGAATAGAGCCTTTTTTAAATAATAACTTAGTAAGACTATATACATCTTTTAGGAAATGCTATTCGTTATTTTATTGCAGCATTTCAAAGGATTCATTTTTCTATTGTATTTAAAGATAATACTTTTATTATACATATTAAAATAAAGGATTGATATGTATAAAGAGAGGATCTTTCTTCTGGAATAAAATTATGTGACGGCCTTTAAGATTAGGGACTTTTGAGTTGGGAGGGGGGAATTGAACTCACTGAGCTTCAAATACCACTTTCAAAAGCAATTCTGGTTCAGAACAAGCTTAAGGTACCCATCTCTAGTTTCTTTGCAAACAGCTCTTGACAATGAAGAATGTGAAAGTATCAGTGCCCATCAGAAGTGGGAAACTGAAGGGACATAAAGAGATTTGAAAGATGAGAATTTAATTGTGAAAAGTAAAATTGGAAATATAGGATCTTGTGGTAAAATGCATGACTTATTTGTAAAAATAAGATGGAATATAAATTAATAAAATAAGAGTACAAGTAATATTACTGGAGCATAATAGGTTTAGTAGTCATTCTTTTACTATTACAAATGCTTTAATCTGGCTTTTCTTGAATGTAACTAATTCCCCAAAACAAATGTGAACTCATCATTACTATTCACAGTTTAGAACTCATAAATCAAAGGCTGGAGTTAACCAAGATATAGAATGAATTCTAACCTATGGGGGACAGCAGCTTATATTGTAAGCTGCTCAGACTCATTTAGATGATCGGTGTAGACATGTGATGGATGAATAAATAAATAAAATAAATAATTCTTGTTGTTCAGACATGTAATGCTATAATGTCAAGTGAGTAACTGGAGCAAATAGGAGTATACTAACTTCAGAGTTCCTTTACTGTACTCCCTGTCTTCCATACTATCTTCTATAGAAGACATTTTGGAAAATGATAAACATCTGATTTCAGTTCAACAAGATAAAAAAAAAGTGTTGAGTGTTATTATTTGAATGGAAAACATCAAGAAATCTTAGGGCTATAGAATACTCTGTGGGTTGGAGAAGGGGCAACTGAAGGTGTGGGTGAGGAGAAGGTAGAGAAAGAGAAGGCCATTTCTTTACTGTTGGCAAGAAAATAAGATAGATACCTTGTTTATTTCCCCAGACACAGACATTTATCTTTTGTTCATATGGAAAGTCTCAACAGACAGAGAAATCCCTTACAATGGGGTTTTGGTGGTTTCTTTGTTTTCTTGTGCCTTCAGATCAGTGTTGACTGCTGACAACATACCGAACATGTCCTTGAAATTTTCTTGCTATGGTTTATAAAAAATGTTTTATCAATGTCTGTTTCCTAAGGCTGAAAGTGTGTAAGTGGCCCAAGGTCACCCAACTGGATTTGTGACTAAGGTGAGACTAGAATTCAGTCCCCTGAATTCTAGCCTTATGCCTTAACCACTACACCAAACTCTCTTTCCAGTAGTTAGTCATACACACACACACACACATACACACACACACACACACACGTATATATAATGTGGAAAACAACAAAAATGATTGAGAAGAGAAATAACATATTCAGTTTTAATCTCAGCAACTGTAGATCTAACATACATTTCAATTCTGAAGAGGGTGTGTTTTTTAACCTTGAACTGATAACTTCTTTGTCATGGGAGATCTTGGAATAGTCCAAACATACTCATTGTTCCCTGTAAAAGAAATGCTGCAGAATGCAGCAGCGCAGGTAGTGACGGGAGCAGCATGGTGCTCCCATGTAACACCGCTCCTGTGCGAACTGCACTGGCTCCCAGTGGTCTTCCGGGTGCTCTTCAAGGTGTTGGTTATCACCTTTAAAGCGCTCCATGGCATAGGGCCTAGCTATCTTCGAGACCGCCTGCTGCTACCGACGACCTCCCATCGACCCGTGTGCTCCCACAGAGAGGGCCACCTCAGGGTGCCATCAGCCAAACAATGTAGGATGGTGACTCCCAGGGTGAGGGCCTTCTCTGTGGGGGCACCTACCCTCTGGAATCAGTTGCCCCCAGAGATAAGGAGAATCCAAGACCTCAGTGCCTTCCGCCGTGCCCTTAAAATCCATTTTTTCCAGCAAGCCGGGCTGGTTTAAGATGAAATTTTAAATGTTTTAATTGGTTTGTGATTTTTAATTTTTGGGCCAAATTTATATATATTTTAATTCTTTTAATATTTGTATTTCATGTTCTTAATTTTGGCTGTACACCGCCCTGAGTCCTCAGGGAGAAGGGCGGTATATAAATTGGAAATAAAATAAAAAATAAAAATAAATTTCTGCCAATGATGAGATTATCCTGGAAAAATGAGGGTTTTGTAGGCCTGGGATAACAGAATTTATATGCATCTGTCTATTGATGAATAAGTACATTGAAAAGGCCATGCTGATGTCATTGAGATCAATGCTAATGAATAGACTTCAGATGACACAGAGCAATTTCACAGGTGAGAACTAAAAATTCTAGTTACTTGCAAGCAGTTCAATAAAATACAGTTGACTTAGGAGACCTCTCTTTGAATGCTATTTATTTTCTCATTCAATTTAGAATCAAGATTCAGAGTTCATCGGTAAACTGACATGGCTGTTACTGGTAATAAAAGCTTATGTCATCCACCAGAGATTTTAGAAGAAATTTGCTTCCATAATTTTTATCAAATGGAAAGACCCACTAAGTGGCAATCAGCGCTATATGTTGTCATTTCTAGAAACACAAACTGGAATGTAATTAGTCACTGATATTTCTGGAATTTGCAGTGTAGATGTTCAAACAAAACTGCAATGTATATTTCAAGTGAAAATGCATATTGTCAGGCATACATTTCTGCACCACTTAAAAAAAAAAGAAATGCTTTATTTTGTTATTGGAAACATTTTTAAAAAGAGTATATACAGTTTGTGAAAATGGCATCAAAGTATCTTTTCTTATTTTGATGGTCATGAAAATACCATCAAAGTACTTATAAATCTTCATGTACCATTTTTTAAAACATGCCATACTGTTGAAGAGAAAGGAAAATTTAAAAAATTATAATTTAACAGGTTAAGCAAATTCAGTTTTGTCAGCTTCTAATTTAAATCAAATAATAGAATTTTGTACCTTTCAAAGGCTATAATTTGTATTTGAGTTTATTTTTTTTTTAAAAAAATAACCTTTTATTTCTTTTATTATACTGTATATTTTGAGAAGTATCACTTGTAGCCTCTTGATTATTTGAATGATTTCCTCAGCACTTCCAAAATTATGAATACTGGGCACAAAAATGAATGGATTATTCCTGTTATTCAGGGGTAAGCAGTTCATAGCCCAGATAATGGTTCATATTAACCCCATTTTCTGTGATTTATCAGGAACGGTCAACATTGGATCAATGCAACAGACAAGCAAAATACATTTAGTAGTATGATTTTTGTTGTGTATATGTGTGTGCATATATAAATTGTAATATAGTAATTTTAATAACGTTGCATATGCACATATTCAAAGTTGAATTTTGAAAAATTAAAAATAAAATTAGACAAGCAACATTTATAGTGGCAATGTGTAAAGTAGGTCTGTTTTTTAATTAAGTTTCAATCAAGAAATTCTTCACAGAATAGAAACAATACAAATTTCAAAAGGGAAAAGGGAAATAAAGAAATGTGATACATAACTAAGCAACCTCCAATCTTTACAGCAGTTATACCTAAATATATTTATGTTTTATCTTTCCTCTACAGTTATATGTGACACCCTTCTTTTCATATTATACCCTTTGTAATCAAGCTCATGAATCATGAATCCACTCCCCCCCCCATTTTTCAGCCAAGTAGGTCTGTTAAACAACTTATTTTGTTTAGCCTACATGAAAATCCAAAAAGCAGAACAATTCTTGCATTATTTTTATAACACTATAATTCTTGGATATACCATCACTGATATACTGTTCTTGGTCCCAAAGACTATACAGCTCTCCACATTGAAAAAAAAAATGTTAAGCGTCTCTGTGGTAACTAAGTAGGTTTCATCAATATATATCTTTGGAGTACTGGGTAATCAACTCAAAATAGGATAAAAGCAAAAACATGTCTTTAATCTCCAAACAGGTAGTTAAAATGTTTCAAGTATCCTGCAAGGCAAGCAAATTATTTGTGTTCCACAAATTGTCTTTTATGACAATAATCCTGGTTTTTGAGTCAATGGATATGTAACTGCTTTGGCTCAATATGTATTGCCAAATTGATGTGTTAGAAAGCATAATGATACCATTATTAGCTGCCTTTTTTAACTTTTGATGGCCATGAACTGGAAAGAAATCAATGCAAATGCATTAACTAAAAAGACTGGGCACAAATCAGAACCACCAATGATGCATTAACACAATTAATGTTGGTATCAAACTCTAAAGCAGAACCAGTATTATTATGAGCTGCAAAGCATCCAGTGCTAATTAGACTGAAATAAAATGGGTTACACTTAGTTTCTCTCAAAGATATGCACATCCAAAAAGTCTGTTTGCTAACTGCAGAGGGAGAGATATTTCTCCTTGCTCTATCCCAATGCAAGCTAACATAAATCCATCATGGATTAGTTAGGAGAACATGAAATAGAAATGAGAGCTCCAATCAAAGGAAAACACAAAAGCAATGTTAAGAAATATTGGAAAATAGTAGAAGAAGCTCAGACAGATTGACACACAATGAAAACAGTTCAGTAGAGGGGAAACTCATTTGTCACTCCTACAAATGTGAGAGAAAGGTCAAGCTTTTATTTTGGCACTGCCAGTGGAACAAAGCAAACCGTCAAGAGGCTGCGTTCAGTCAGGGACTGGCAAGAAATCTGCCACTAAATTGGTTTAGGTTTTCACACTACTGACAATAACTGAGACAGATGATGTGCTCATCATATTACAGATGGGTCATGAGTTTCAATATTGGTATTGGGAGGTAGTACTGTCGGGCCTGATGTTAGGTAGTGAAAACCCTTGAAAAACAAATCATGATGCCTAAAGGAAACAGCCAAGTTGGCACATCACAACAACAGACCCCCTTATAGGAGTCAGCAGGAGGATAATGCTGGCACCAGAAAGAATGAATGGGCAATTCTGCTTAGAAAACACTCCAGCAAAGCCTGTTCTGTAGCTCAAAATCTCCAGGTTATAGAAATGAGAAAAAACCACAACAAGAGCTTTGTCAAATCCATAGCACACTAAAGTGACCAATAAAGATAAAATTACTGTTGTGATACATTTGGATGAAGCACATACAATACTTGGTCAGAATATCATGAAACCATCCAGCTACATATGCTGAGAAAGCTTTGCCAGTGTTAAAAGGTGAGATGAAATGCATGCACATTACAAGCACATGGCTTGTATCACGGAAACCTGGTTGGGCTTGGAGGGAAGTGTCCCTTTGATAGAACTTTGCCCACCAGGTTTCCGGGTGCTGCACCAACCTAGAGCCCAGGTAGGGGAGAAGGGGTGGTGGTTGTTATTAGGGAGACCCTTAGTCCGCGAGAGATCAGTGCTCCTAGGATAGACGGGTGTGAGACCCTCCTCATGAAGTGGGGCCCACAGGGCTTGTTGATTGCGTACCTGTCTCCCAGCTGCTTATCAACAGCCCTGCCTGGGCTGCTCGATGCCCTATCGGGGCTGGTGGTGGAGTTTCCCAGACTTCAATCTGCCATCCCTGGGTGGGGCATCGGGGGTGGTTTGGGAGTTCATGGCCTCCATGGTGGCTATGGACCTGACTCAAATTGTTCAGGGCCTGACACATGAGGGGGGCCACACACCCGATCTTGTTTTTGTCTCAGAGCAGTGGCGGGTGGAGTTCAGTGGGGGACTGACTGCTATTAATCCCCTGTCATGGACCGACCACCATCTTCTCTGGCTGGGCTTCCAGTACGCCGCCCCTCCTCACCAGGAAGCGGAACCGACCATCTGGTTCTGCCCCAAGCGCCTGATGTACCCGGAAAGGTTCCAGATAGAGCTTGGGATGATGCCTCTATCTCTCTCCCACGCCCCGGTCACGGCCCTGGTGGATGCCTGGGATGAGGCCGCTGCTGGGGCTCTAGACCGGGTCATGCCTTTGCGGCCTCTAACTCATCGCAGATCCTGGTTGGTCCCGTGGTTTACTGAGGAGCTCCGGGGGATGAAGCGATGTAGGAGAGGCCTAGAGAGCAGTTGGAAGGCCAGTCATTCCGAATCTGACCGGTCACAATTGAGATCATTTACACAGGCCTATTTGGTGGAGTTGGCGATGGCGAAACATCACTATTTCTCCGATGTCATCGTGTCCACAGAGAATTGCCCGGCTGCCCTGTTTCAGGTGTCCCGCTCCCTCTTGAATCAAAGGGCGGTGGAAGACCCAATGCGAGGGCGAGCTGAGGAGTTTGGCCAGTATCTGCAGGACAAGATTGCTCAGATTCGGGACGGTTGGACTGACTGAACAGGGTCAGACAGTGAGGAAGCGGTGGGTCTTGTGCTTTGGGAAGAGTTTGATCCTGTTACCCTAGAAGAGGTGGACAGGATCATGGGGAAGTTGACTGCGGCCACATGTGTACTGGACCCATGCCCCTCCTGGCTGGTTTATTCAGCTCAGGAGGTGACACGTGGCTAGATCCAGGCGGTGATAGCTGCTTCTACAGCTATCCTGCCACCTTGAAGGAAGTGGTGGTGAGGCCCCGCCTCAAGAAGCCTGCCCTGGATCCAGCTGTTTTGAGCAACTTTCGTCTGGTCTCCAATCTTTGCTTTCTTGCGAAGGTTGTCGAGACTGTGGTGGCACATCAGCTCCCGGTGGCCCTGGATGAAGCGAGTACCTCGATCCATACCAATCGGGTTTTAGGCCCGGATACAGCATGGAGACGGCATTGGTCACACTGGTGGATGATCTCTGGAGGGCTCGGGACAGAGGTCATTCCTCTGTTCTGGTCCTATTAGACCTTTCGGCGGCTTTTGATACCATTAACCATGGTATCCTGCTGCGGCGCCTCAAGGGGTTGGGAGTGGGAGGCCCCATTTTACAGTGGTTCTCCTCTTACCTCTCGGGTCAGACACAAGCTGTGTTGGCAGGAGGGCAGAGATCGATCATGAGGCCCCTCAAGTGTGGGGTGCCTCAGGGGTCAGTTCTCTCACCCCTTCTGTTCAACGTTTATATGAAACCACTGGGGGAGATCATCCATGGTTTCGGGGTGGGGTATCATCAGTACGCTGATAATACCCAGCTTTTTATATCTACCCCGAACCAGCCCAGTGATGCCCTCGATGTAATGTTCCGATGCCTGGAAGCGGTACAGATCTGGATGGGGAGGAACAGGCTTCGGCTCAACCCTGCCAAGACTGAGTGACTGTGGATACCGGCATCTCGGTTTGAAGGTGAGATTCCATCACTGACTATAGGGGGTGAAATTTTGCCCCCTGTAGACAGGGCGTGCAACTTGGGTGTCCTCCTGGATTCACGGTTGAGGTTAGAAGATCATATAACAATTGTGACCAGGGGGGCATATGCCCAGATTCGTCTGGTCCACCAGTTGCACCCCTATTTGGACCGAGATGCCCTACGCACACTTACTCATGCGCTAGTTACCTCCCACATTGACTACTGTAATGCTCTCTACATGGGGCTGCCCTTGAGGACCACTCGGAGGCTTCAACTGGTACAGAATGAGGCCGCGTGGATTGTGATGGGAGAGTCCAAAAGTCCCATGTTACATCCCTCCTGCACCACTTGCATTGGTTGCCGGTTGCCCTCCGGGTGAGATTCAGGGTGCTGGTGATGACCTATAAAGCCTTACATGGCTTAGGCCCAGGATATTTGGTGGATCATCTGCTGCCAGTAACAGCTGCCCATCGCCCGGTGCATTCTCACAGGGAGGGCCTGCTCCGGGTGCTGTCAGCTAGACAGTGTCAGCTGGCGACCCCTAGGGGTAGAGCTTTTTCTGTGGGTGCGCCCACCCTTTGGAATCAACTCTCCCTGGGGCTCTGGTTGGCTCCTGACCTTCGCACCTTCCGCTGCAAATTAAAAATTAAAAACATGGTTGTTCACCCAGCCTGGACTGAAAGGGTTTTTAGATTTTGGGGGTTTTAATATAAATTATATACATACATTATGTATTTTATAATTTTAACTGGTTGTTTTATTGTTGTGAGCCGCCCTGAGTCCTCGGAGATAGGGCGGCATATAAATTTTATTAATAATAAATAAATAAATAAATAAATAAATAAATAAATAAATAAATAAATTTCCATAATATATTCTTCCCAACCAACGGAATGCTTGTAGAAACCAAGCATGCTGGTAGTATTTTATTAGTGCCACCCAGAAAAAACAACTAGAATTTCATTTTAGCAAGATGATATATCCTTGTGGATCTTTCTTTAAAGGCTTAAGCAGCACAAAATAGAGTGTAGAAAATTGATGCCATTCTTCCTGATATTGCAGGTAAGATATATCAAGTGTCAAAAACTGATTTTAAAAAATAAAACCATTTGAATGCAATTATGCACAGCAGGTAACCTATGCTTTTTAAAAAGCTGTTGTATGTCCTTCATATTATTATTGGCCACAGATTGTGTGCATCAGTTGAGAGGGTGGAAAATATAATATTCACTCTTCTTTTCTTTTTTCTTTTCTTTTTCATTCCTTAGCCTTTGTTACTGCACTCATCAGATGAATACCTTCACCAGGAAGATGAAGGGAGAGAAAGGAAGATAGAAGCTCTGAATCTATCAAATGTCTAATTTGGAATCCTTAAAATGTAAATAAATAAGAAACATAATAAAATCAGCAAGGCTGCTATCCAAATTGTGAGAAAACATATGATGGTTTCATGGGAACAATCTGAGCCCTTTTTTCATGACCTATGTAAAACCATAAGTCTATGTATCACAAAACTCAATTTGACTTTGTTTCATTCTCGATCTTTCATTTAGTCTTTCATTAAAACACTAAAATAAAGATCCATTGAGTATATAAAATCAATGGGTCCCTATTACCAAGTAACAAAACTAGTAAAAACAAAATTCCATTTACTTATATTAGTGGTTTTCATTCAAACGTATTATATTCTTCTCAAGAAACTTTCACAAAGGGTTTGTTTTTTTATTAAACTGAAGAAGAGAGCCATATCGCTTTATCCAGGATAGTTAAACACTGAAAGAGTTTATACAATGGATTGATATTTCAAGTGATTTTCAAGCAAATGTTCTCTCCAAGTAGTACCAACACCTGTAATTTATATTAGAATAACAAAAAGTGAAACTAGACAGTGGGACACTCAATATGATTTGATTTAGATTCCAACTGAGCCACAAATGTTTTACCCAAATAATAATTTAAGAAAATATAGATGATCTGAAAAGTCAACTGAGACTCTTCTGAGGGACTGTACTGGCAGAGTGTGTGTTCTGTCTGTCATAAGTCTTGTATTCAAGCTCTTAGCATTTTTGTCCATTTCTCTTAAATATTGAAAAATAATGCAAGTGAATGTAGGCACCATAGTCTTGATCAGATCAATGATTATATTTTTGGACTTGATCAGATCAATGATCATATTCTTGGACTAGTTCAAGTTCAGTGCTTGTGTGGCTACCTAACAGTTTAGAGTATAATGTGAATTATGCCCTTGAGTTTGTAGTTGATTTCTTAGTCTGTTGATTTGTCATGCTTACAATTCCTGCCAAATTGTCATGGGAAGCTAAGAATATATACTAAATCCATGATGGCGAACCTATGGCACATGTGCCAGAGGTGGCACACAGTGCCCTCTCCATGGGCACGTGAGCCATCACTCCGGTTGAGTTCCACTGTGCATGAGCATGTGCCTCCCACTGGCCAGTCTCTGCCGTGCATGCACATGGTGTGTGTGTGTATATGTATGTATGGGGCCCACGCATGCATATGGGTGGCAGGGTGCGTGGGGGGCCCTGCGGCTTCATGTGCGTGTGACAGGCACATGTGGGGGGGTGCATTGCATTTGGGGGGTTGGGCATGCACACACACACATTTGCTTGTACATGTGCTTTGGGCACTTGGTCCGGAAAGATTAGCATCACTGTACTAAGTGAAATCTTTTGTCCATCTGACCAAGTAAAAGATAAACTAATGATATTTGATTTTTTTTCTATTACATTTTTCAAATGTTGCTGATTGTTTTTACTAAAACTTCAACTTAATGAATGTACAATCCCTGAATAGTTATCTTGAAAAATAATAAATTTACTAAATAAATTCATTGACCCAATTAACTCAGGATACTAACCTCTTACTATACTGGCAAAATAAGAAGCAGTCCCAAGTATTCTGTTGCTGTCTTTGGCAATTTTGTAAACTATTATCATTATGGTGCAAAAGGTGGAATTGTGTAGAATGCTTCACTTTAGGAAATCTGCTTTGCATTGATTTGATTATATTTCTTCTTAATATGCAAAGAACACAGTTCTGAAAATGAGACTGAGTTAGAATGGGATTCAGTTAGAATGGGACTGATCTCGTAGTTATTATCTGTGCTGCCTGGATAGGTCCGATATAAGCTGAATAATGATGGTGAGAAAACAAGATTCCTCCTTTCTGGACAGCACACTGCAGATACTGTCAAGATTAATGTTTCTTGCTCTAGGAAGGTTGTTTTGCTTTTAAAAGATGATTTAAAAGAAATTTATAAAATAAAGAAATAACTGATATTCAAGAAATACATTCAAATACACTTATTTTTCACATGCATGTGTATTCCTCTCTCTCACAGAAAGAGAGAGAGAGAGAGAGAAAGAAAAAGAGAGAGAGAGAAAGAAAGAAAGAAAGAAAGAAAGAAAGAAAGAAAGAAAGAAAGAAAGAAAGAAAGAAGAATCTAATGTTATAAATCACCAATAAATGACAGCACTGACTAGCTAGAAACTCTGGTGTGTTCTTTAGCATCTATTATTTCATGTCAGTTGATGGGAAATTGCAATGAGAAAAAGCTATACGGCTATTGTTCATGAAACAGAAACCTGCAATGAATATTTGTCAGTACACTTTAAGAAATGTGCCATCACTGAATTTGTGACTGCCAAACAAGTCCTGCCAAATTAAATTTACCATTAAATATTGTTTATTCACAGTGATGATTATGGTGAGTGCTGGGTATCACTGAACCAAAAAATGTAAAAATGGTACACTAAGGAGGAGCTAATTTCTGCGATAAAAATGAAGCAGAAGGCCTATCATAGGAATTAATAAAGTTCACATGCCACACGTTGATAAACTGATTAAGGATAATCAGATCATTCAAAAGGAAATTGCTGTCCAGCTTGTCATTTTAAGGAACATTTGGGGTACATTATTGATCTTCAATATTGAAAGGTTTATGCAACATGGATTACTTTCATGCTAACTGCAGATTTAGACCGTTCAAGAAATTTGCCAGCAATCGTTGTCATCTACAAAAATGAAGGTGAAAAGGTTTCTTCATCATTGTAGAAGTCTTAGGAATTCATCATTTTGTTTCAGAAATGAAGTGTCAGTTAATTAAATATCATTACAAAACTATACCTGCTTCCACACCACACCACACCATCCCATTTAAAAATAAAAATAAAAATCAGGTTTCCGCAAGAAAAGTCATAATTATTGTTTTTGAGATGAAGATGGGATGAAGATGGTGATATTTTATTTGCATAGATTTCATTAACCTGACACCACTATCAGTTTATACAGAGTTATACAGTAATCTGAAAAAACTTTGAAACAATAATTAAACAGAGTTCAAGGACATTTTAATGAAATATGACAACACTAAGTCTCACACTTCATAAGTCATCTAAAAGGCAATTGGAAATTGCTACCCTGTTCATCATTCAGTCCATTTGCCATGTGATTTCCATCTTTCTTCCCCAAAACTGAGGTAATTTTATGTGGGTATCTATTTGATTTACATGAAATGGTGGAAAAGATTGTCAGGACCTGGTTGAAGAGACAAAGTGTGGACTTATTTTGTGACAGCTTTAAGAAGCTTTTCCATCATGGTGGAAGTGTAACAAATGTGGATGATTAAATGAGAATTAAACCCAGATAACAAGAGAAATCCTTTCAGGGAAAATTTCCTGTTTCATTTATTTAAAAATCCTATTTAAATTAAAGTTAGGTGTAGGGGCATTACTTTTCATTCAACTCCTCAGACCCACAACCATACACATACATACTCATGTATACACACACCAATGTATTTGAATTTCTACCTTTCTATCAGAAGTCTAACATTAGGAAAATATTCTGATATATGTTTAGTTACCTCTGCCCCTCCTCCCTTTTTTTGGGGAGGGGATACACATGAAAAATATATGAAGATTCCTGCTAGGCCAGACCAGATCTACTTTGTTATTTTGTTCCCAGAAAGATTATGCAGATGATTTAGGAAGTCCACAAGTAGAAGTCCATTTATATCAGCATACAGTATATATGTGTGTTTTTCTTGATATCCACCATGGCCAATAATTTTTGATAGATATAGCCTCCATTACCTTACCTTTTCAACTCTAAAGTCATATGTATGACCAACTATTCCATCTATGGTAGCTTATAATCATTTGATAAATCATTTTCCCTCTTTTCCATTGTCCTGGCTACTACTTTCAACATCCACTATTCAGGACTGGAAACACCTCCTGTCATTACAAAGCACCACATGACACCCTGCCGGAGTCATTTGTGTGAGAGTAGTCAAAGCAGGTCAGGGTTAGACAGAACTGTTAACAAAACAATGATGCAAAAGGTACTTTCCTTCATTGCTCACAGGCTGAGTTTTGTTCCAAATTATGGAAAATTGCATTTCCATTTATTTCTTATCTCCTAATAGCTTTAAAAAAAGTCATGCCTAAATACCTGAAAAGGACTAGTCCTAAACCAGCATGTAAATAGCTTCTAAAATAATGAAATCAAATCTCTTTAAAAATGTTTAAAACTCTTTTTGTTGTTAAATGAGCAAGAATATTATAAGCTTTCTCAGCTAGCATTAGCTGAATAGAACATTATTTGAACTCTCTCTCTCTTTCATTCAACTTAGAGTATCAATTAGAACACAGTGTTAAGCTGTCCTAGCATCTGGTTCCTTGGCAAGATCCATAGACAACTGGCAGTCAGGGCTTAATGTGCCTGTCAGATGGTTAAAAGGCAGCTGATGGAATGCACCTGGATTGTTCATCCAAATACTGCTTTTCTCCGATAAAACCCAGATGATCAAAACAAGTGTATCTGTTCTTAAATATGTTGCTGTACCTAAACGAATGATATGATGATGAATAAAATGTACAACTTCAATTTTTTTCCCAGGGCCTATAGGGCAGGTGTTATGTATATAGATTTTGGGTGGGCAGTTTGAATTAACTGACCGTCAGCTGATTGGCTGACCACCACAGCTGCAAGGTATATAAAGGAAGCTGTTTCCCTTGGTCAGTTGCTGGGTTCTCACCCTACAATAAAGAGCTGTTGTCACTCACTGCCTGGCTTGCTGCATCCTCATTCGCCCAACCTAACATTGGTAACGAAGGTGGGATTTTGAGGCCAGAAGCCACGGAAAGAGCTGAAGCTATGAGCTGACAAGACAGCTGCAAACCCGAATCCAGCCAGGTGAGCGAGCAGAGTAGTTGGAGAATCTACCGACGATGTCTGCCTACGTACCGCCAGCGCCTTTCAACCCAACAGAAGAGAAGTGGGGATCCTACACGTCCCGCTTCGAATGCTTCCTGGTGGCCAGCAACCTACAGGGGCTACCTGATGTGCAGAAGAAAGCCCTGTTCCTGAGCTATTGTGGACCCAAGGTGTTCGATATGGCCGAGGCCCTGTCAGAACCGAACTCAGTCCACACCATCTTGTGGCAAACGCTTCAGACACTGCTGAAGGACCACTATGCCGCAATGCCATCGAAGTACGTGCAGCATTTTGACTTCCGGCAATGGCTGCAGCATGAGGGAGAATCGATCAGTGAGTACGTCACTGCCCTGTGCAAGGCCACAAACCAGTGTGAGTACCGAGATCTTGATGAGATGCTGCTAGATCAACTAATCTGCGGAGTGAGAGATATTCACTTGCAGAGAAGGTTACTTGCGAAGACAAATCTCACACTACACATCACACTGAACGAGGCAAGGGCTCACGAATCCTCCTCCAAGGCAGCTGAGAGACTACAGAGGACGACACAGAGTAGAATGGCACAGAAGCCAGCCCCGGTTCACCAGGAAACCGTAGGCACGGGGAGCGAGGAAGAGTTAGACGAGGAGGTCTGCCAGACCGAACAGGACTGGCAGGACCGGCGAGGCCACTGAGATGCCTGTGCGAATTGTGGGGGACCCCATCCATGCCAGATCAGCAAGTTCCGAGATGCCATTTGCAGGCAATGCGAGTGGAAGGGGCACATCGCTAGAGTCTGCAGAGCCAAGCAGAACCCCCATTACAAGCCGCAAAGCAACACTAGCCAATCAGAGACGGCATAGCAAACGAGAACCAATCTGAAGGGCGGCTACAGAAAGAGTGTGAAATCCGAAGATCTTGAGGCCTGCACCATTTGAATGGGCCATACCTGCACATCCCCCGGGGAGAAGACCTACACGATGGTCGACGTTGAGGGGCATGAGTGCGTAATGGAGATCGACACCGGATCCCCAATTACCATCATGTCCTGGGACAAGCTAAAGAAGGCCATCCCCAGCATCCAGAGATGGCAACTGCGCACCAGCGGCTGGGACTGCGCGATTACCAGAGGAACCGCATCCCTGTGGAAAGAATCGGCGAGTTCCAGATGGAGTATGGGGAATTCCGGGAGAAGTTTCCCCTCACCATGGTCAGTGGAAAGCTCCCAAGCCTCCTGGGCATGGACTGGTTCAGAGCCCTGGGCATGGGATTCACCGGAATCTGCAACATGCGAAGCACCCTGAAGGATGACCTGATGCAGGAGTTCCAGGATGTGTTCAACGAGCAGCTCAGCAAGTATGTGGGGACCACTATTTCATTCAACCTTGACCCCAATATTGCCCCCATCTGGCTGAAACCCAGGAGGGTACCTTTCGCCCTAAAGCCCAAGATCAATGTAGAACTGGACAAATTAATCAAGCAGGGGGTGTTAGTGCTAGTCAATCATGCCCAATGGGAGACCCCAATTGTGACCCCCATTGAGCCGGACAGGTCTGTGCGCATCTGCACGGACTATAAGTGTACGATCAATAAGGCCCTCCAACAGAGCGCTTACCCGGTTCTGATCGTACACCATCTACTGCATTCCCTAAGGCCAGGCAAGATCTTTGCCAAACTCGATCTTGCGCAGGCGTATCAGCAGTTGCCGGTAGATGGCGTTACTGCAGAGGCACAGACTATAGTAACGCATAGAGGTGCCTTCAACTTGAAGGCCAGACTCCAATTTGGAGTCAGCATAGCCCCAGGACTGTTCCAGAGCATCATGGAGTGACTGTTACAGGGGATCCCCAGGGTGGTCCCGTGTTTTGATGAAGTGCTTGTCACTGCAGAAGACGAACAGCAACTAGGGGAGAGGCTGAGACATGTACTAGGGAAGTTCAGAAGTCAGGACTCAGGGTCAAACACAACAAGAGCATGATCGCAGTCCCTTCTGTGGAGTTCTTGGGGTATCGGGTAAATGGAACTGGCATACACCCCACCGAGAGCAAGATTAGGGCAATCCAAGAGGCCCCCACCCCCAAAGACAAGGTGGAACTACAAGTGTTCCTGGGACTATTGAACTTTTATGCAATTTTTCTAAGGGACAAGGCAACAGTAGTGGAACCCCTGCACAGACTGCCAAAAAGTCCAAATGGGTTTTGGGGGAAGGTTGAGGCTACCACGTTTGCTGCTGTAAAGAAACTCCTATTGGCCGAGAGTTTTCTAATTCAGTACAACTCTACGCTTCCCCTAGTGCTAGTCTATGACACGTCCCCCTTTGGCATGGGGGCCATCCTGAGACATAAACTACTGAATGGTCTAGAGGCGCCCATCGCCTACTATCCTGGACTCTTTCGAGCGCCGAATAGAACTACAGTCAACTTGACAAGGAGGCCCTGCCAGCTGTCTCAGGAGTCAAAAAGTTCCATGAATACATGTTTGGCAGAGACTTCGAACTCATCACAGACCATCGCCCCTTTCTGGGTCTCATAGCAGGGGACTGACCCACCCCGGCAGCCCTATCTCCCAGGATGACACGCTGGGCCTTCTTCCTGGCAGCATACTCCTATCACCTGGTACATCAACCAGGGGTGAGCATGGGCAATGCCGACACCCTCAGCCATTGCCCATTACCGGACAGGTTAGAGGACCCCACATCTGGAGTTCCAGTCCTGCTGATTGATGTCTTGGACTCAGGGCCCATCACTTCGGCAGAGGTGGCGAGGGCTTCAACCAGAGACCACGTGATTAGGAAACTCATGAGTTGGGTCACCAGGGGGTGGCCGGAAAAAACTGAGGGCAGGGAATTCAAATATTTTTGCTAACAAAAAGGGCGAACTGACAATGCAAGGGGGTTGTCTATTGTGGGGCAATCGGGTCATTGTTCCCTTGTGCCTAAGGGAAAAAGTTTTGAATCTGTTGCATGAGTGGTACCCTGGGATCATGCGGATGAAGGAGTTAGCTAGGAGTTACGTTTGGTGGCTCTTAATGGATAAGGACATCACTGAGTGGATGGGGAAATGCCAGCCCTACCCGGAGTCTAGGCCAGACCCCCCCCCCACAGCACCAGACAGGGAATAGGAATGGCCCCAGGGTCCCTGGTCCAGGATACATATAGATTTTGCTGGCCCATTCCATGGGCAGGTATTCATGGTTGTCGTGGACACTTTCTCAAAGTGGTTGGAGATCAGACTCATGAAAACCACTACCACCGATGCCGTCATTAGGGAGCTAAGGCAGTTTTTCACCACCCATAGCCTACCAGACACCTTAGTCTCAGATAACAGGCCCCAGTTCATGGCCATGCAGTTTGAGGGGTACCTAGCAGAGTTGGGGATCAGACACGTACTCTCCACCCCATTTCATCTGGCTAGCAATGGATTGGTGGATTTGTGAGAATGGCTAAGAAAGCCATCTCAGGTCTAGGCCCCGGGACTGGCAAGAATGGATAGAAAAATTCTTAACGGCCCAACACGCCACACCATTGCCATAGGCAGGAGCCTGGCGGAACTTCTAATGGGGAGAAAGCTCTGAGGAGTCCTAGACAGGCTACACCCCAGCTATTCCCCTGACAACTTCAGAGGGGCAGAGAGAAAGCTTAGGGAGTTCATAATAGGGACGCCAGTATTCGCAAGAAATTACGGAAATGGGCCCCTCTGGGAAACTGGGATAATTACGGAGGTAACTGGGCCCAAGTCTTATAGGGTAGACATGGGAGATGGGAGGATTTGGCGGTGGCACATTGATCAGTTATGGAAGCATTTGACAGCCGACACAGAAGACATCTTCAACGAACTGCTCCCTGACTACTAACCGAACTCCAACCTAACTCAAGCCCAAGTCAAGCAGAGAACTTAGCTGTCGGGCCTGAGATCCATGCTATCCAATTAAATATGAAATTGTTAATTCCCATATTTGATTATATCAAAGTTTCAATAAATCCCAAATCTAAATTTTAGTGCTCCTAATACTTCTGGGTAGCAGTTATAGGAAATTCAAATTTTATCAATATAGGCAAGTCAGTTTAAGCTCTATATTCAGTCAAAGCAAATATCCATTCTCTAACTTTCTTCTGTATCATCTCCAATAGTTAGATCAGCCTCGTCAGCCAAGACACTATTTCACATACCCAGTTTCAGAGTGCTTACATCTATTAGGGTATCAACAGCTAAGATCATGCCTTGAAAAAAATTTGAGATGAGTTTAAACCTTCAGCAATTGTGAAACTTGATCATGCCTATCCACATCTCCCCTCTTGCACTATTTGATGATTATATTTTCTTACAGAAATAGCGAATGAAAAGCTAGATTTATGAGTTCAGCTTTCCCATTTGTAGATCTTGTACAAATTGCTACAAAAGGAAGCCATTAAACCAAGGGCCATGAATGTATTTGGAGCTTTTCCTACTTTAAATTGTGCCTGAGGCTAGATAACAGAATTGCCAATTGATACTAGGAAGCTAGACAACAATAGAGCAATACAAATTGGATGCATAGATATTGACCTTTAAATGGCTTATTTGATTTAGTGGCTTTCATGCCAGCTTCAGCATTCCCCACCCCCCCCAACACAAACAAAAAGGTATTGAGCTTCAAAGTTAATTCCTAAAAAATGATACACAACTCTTCCTTCTGAAAGTTAGCAAGAATGCCAATTCTACTATTATTAATTACTCATTTTTATTTAAAAAAGATTTAAGCTATTTTTTAAAATCTAAAAAAAAGATGCAAGTACTACTAATAATGGTTAGTTGACAACACCAAGGAAAATTGGTGACAATGCAGTCAACTTGCCAAGAATCCTGAATCAATGAAATCTATGAAATCATTTATTTATTAAATTTAGCTGCTATCTAAAGGGACTCCAGGGGCGGAGAAATAAATGAGGAGAGAAAACAAATGCTTTACACATGAGAAAGGCAACCAAAAGGGTCGGCAGCCTTTTTTATTTTTCAGATTCCAAGAAAGCCCCAAAGAGTGAAACATTTCATCTCAGGAACCTTCCTTAGGTTCAAACAAATTGCAACACTGAAATTGATGAATATAATAATGCAAGATTTGGCTTCTTGAAAGAAACAAAAGTTTTTCAACTGGCTGAATGGGTACTTGGTATAAAGGGAAAGGGAGACTGACTCTTAGCAAAAGATTAATACTATATTTCCTACAATATATCTTCTATGCAATTTACATAATCAGAACAAAAGAATAACAGAGTTGGAAGGGATCTCGAAGATCTTCTAGTCCCATGATGACAAACCTGTGGCACACTTGCCACAGGTGGCATGCAGTGCCCTCTCTGTGGGCATGTGAGCCATTGCCCCAGTTCAGCTCCACTACTTATTATCAGGGGATGTCTTATTTGGGGGAAACAATATATATATATATATATATATATATATATATATATATATATATATATATATATATATGTGTGTGTGTGTGTGTGTGTGTGTGTGTGTGTGTGTGTGTGTGTGTGTGTGTGTGTGTGTGTATGTATGTATATTCTTACTTCTTCGTAGGGTTTATGTGTGTTTTTCTTCTAGCCAGGTTTTCCCTATGTAGCCAAGGTTTTTTTGTAGCTCCAGCTCAGTAGAATCTCATCTACTCGGTCTGGGCTTTTTTTCCTTTCTAACACCTAGCAAGCTCTAACTGCTAGGTGGGAGACCTAAATAGATCCATTTCTAGCTCGTTAGCTGTCATCAGTAGGCCACACCCATATCCTCCCTGTAAAGGTACAGTATCAATTTTCTTACTTCTTCGTAGGGTTTATGTGTGTTTTTCTTCTAGCCAGGTTTTCCCTACGTAGCCAAGGTTTTTTTGTAGCTCCAGCTCAGTAGAATCTCATCTACTCGGTTAGAGTAGGAAGGAAAAAAGAAAGGAAAGAATTGGAGGCAATCAAAGAAGCAGACACTGATCCCAGAGTGAACCATACAAGCAGCTTCATTTGAAAAAGCTGAAAGCTTTCTCATAGGTAAATGATATGGCCAGGATATATAGCGTTAGAGATTGAAAAGCATATAAAACTAAATTGAATAATATAATATACCCTTTCTGAATGCTGAGAGTGTTTCTTCAAGTTTACAAATGTAAATTGGCTTTTGAAAAAGGAGATTCAGAAGCATCACCCTCTTCAATTTTATAAATAGCTGACTTCAGAGCTAAATACATTACCTGCTTTTTAAATCTCTATTGCTTACTCTGAGCAATGGTTCAAGACAAAAAATGGTGTGGATCCATGAACAAATTACTTGGAAATATGCATTCTATTGCCTGTATTTTTCCCTGCAGAGGAATTATTCTCCAATGAGAACATGACTTCTGTAATAAGATGTTTTATTCACTATTAGATTAGGAGGTGTTATAAGCCCTGCTCATCCACATGCAGTTATGAGTAGCCCCTCCGCTCTCTTTGTATTGCTGTGATGTTGTTGAGTAGCCAGTCATTAGTGGTGAGAATACAGTCATACCTAGTTAGAACTTTAATGGGAAAAGGTCCCAGCTATGTGGAAGTGTTCAGAAGGTACTCTGCTGTAGATAATAATACTGTGCCCCTGGATGTCAATGAAGATGATTTCCTCACAATTCTTGTGAAATGAATTTTATATAGGAATTTTACATGGGAACAGTAGCTATTTTGGGAGGAAATTAGAAATAGAGTCTACTTATTGATTGCCTCAACATAATGGATACTTGCTCTGTGAAGTAAGAGCAAACTCGCATTTAATTAATGTGATTATTTCTTACTCATTCTCCAACCAGTTAGAAATATAATGTTGATTCCAATCTGTTAATCTGTGCATTTGTCTAATATTGGGGTGTGTGTGTATATTTTAGGCAATGTATTAGCAAGAGGCTTCCTCTGAGACTCAAACATGGATAATTTGCTCTATTTTGAATTTATGTCATGTATTTTTTTTTAAAAAAAAATATGTCCTTTGCTTAGGCAGGAAGTCAAAATACATTTAGCACTGAATTATACCTCAGCCCACAAAATATGTTAATGAGGAGAGCTGAATAGTCATAATCTTAAATGTGAAGGTGATGACCTAAGTCAGGGCTGTCAAACTCCCGGCCCACGGGCTGGATGTATCACGTGCTGGCCACGCCCATGCCTGGTTTAGCAAAGGGGAAAAAAGTCCTGATACGTCACATGATGCTGCCATGACGATGTGAGTTTGACACCCCTGATCTAATAATATCTGTTACTTAAAGTCAACAAAAGGAGACTCAAAAATTGAACTGCTATGTATTGAAAGAATAATGATAATTATTCTATTTTCTGCCCTGAGTTATCTTATAGGGGCGCTACATAATATATGTGTGTGTGTGTGTGTGTGTGTATGTGTGTGTGTATTTTGAAGGATGTGTTTCAATTGTATTTATTTTCTTATTCCTTTAGCAAAAAATAAGCATGTGTATTTTCTATCAGCTTGAGAAATATACAGTATGTGACTTTGTGTGACATATTAAGGATCACTTTTGTTTCCAGAGTAAGTGAGCACTTTTATATCTTATTATTTATTAATGTATATGTTCTTTTTTTAAAAGAAAGAAACAACTCACAGTGTCAAGCATGCATATAGTGAAGAATGAGCAGAAAACCATGTTTCCCCAAAAATAAGACCAGGTCTTATATGAATTTTTGCTCCAAAAGACGCATTACAGCTTATTTTCTGGTTAGGTCTTACTTTTGGGGAAATACAGTACTAAATGTACCATCTGGCTGACAATCTTAACTGGGGCTTATTTTGTGGGTAGGTGAGTATATTACGAGCATCCTGAAAAATCATGCTAGGTTTTATTTTCGGGGAAACAGAAAGAAAATTGGGAAGATATAACAAGGCAGGATTACAGACTGAACTCAGTCCCCTGATGTCCATATACAACAGAAAAACTGTAAAGTTTCTTGATATAAAATAATATCTCACTAGGGAGTATGTTGTGGAATTTGAACGGCAACACAATATTTTCAGGTATGAAAATTGACAAATGGTGCTTGTATCATGGTCACATTACAGATTATTGATATATCAGTAATTAGGAAGATTTCTGTTTTTTGTGGATATGTTACCCAACTCAACATGAGGAACCCACATCGTTAGAAATGCAAAATCACAATAACAAAACTACATAATAAGAAATTCATGAAAAATGTAGTGTTGGAAAAATTGCAAAATAAATAAATGCAAAACTAGAATCAGTAAGAGAGATGATTGAGAGAAAGCTATAAGTAGTGCACAAAATGAAGCTATGCAAGACACCTTCTAGTCACAACTGCCACCTTTTCCTTAATATTCTGGAGCAATTTGGCCTATTGATTCTTGTATGGTGAGGTGGCTCTAGTCCAGTTTTTTTGTCTACTATGATAATTTAGATGAAACCACCAAAATGTGTGCTTGTTCAACCAGATAGATTTCAGTAACAAAAATCCATTTTTCTTTAGTTGGCTGATACTAGTATATGGTATAGAGCAGTGATGACTAACCTTTTTGCCATCACGTGCCAAAAGAGGGGGAAGCGTGGGGGGTCATGAGCGCATGTGCCCACACCCATAATTCTATGTGCCCCCCCCACTTGCACACATGACCACCCCCATACTACCCCTGTTTTTGGTTTGCCAACTTCCGGTAGAACTGGAAGGCCCATTTTTTGCTCTCCCCAGGCTCCAGAGCCTTTCTAGGAGCCTGGGGAGGGAGAAAACAGCCTTCCCCACACCTCCAGAGTGCCTCCAGAGGCTGGAAACAGGATATTTCCAGACTTCTGGTGGGCCCAGAAGGCCCGAAAATCAGCTGGCCAGCACACACATGTGCACCGGAGCTAAACTTGTGTGCCCACCAATATGGCTCCACGTGCCATCTGTGGCACGCATGCCATAGGTTCGCCATCACGGGTATAGAGTCTTCTTTTTGAGCAGAGATTATTCTATGCACAAATCACATATAGTAAGGGAAGTATATATCTATATAAATAAAAATGTAAATGTCCGTTTGTACATAACTGCACATCTCTGAAAGTTCTTCACCGATTGCTTTCAAATTTTGACACAACATTGCATTCAACTATGGGCATGTTATTATATACTTATATTATATACATGTCACACCTGTGACAGGTAAAAACATGAAAAACATTGGAAAACATTGACAGACATTGACAAACATTGAAAAACCTGAAAAACAGTGCCATCTGCTGGACATAAAACCAACATGGCAGCCTCCCAGCCCTGATTACGCTCAACAGATTTCTGCTTCTTATATTTAGACTCTCCATATTGCTTCTAAGAAACTGCACATTTGGAAGGCAGAGACGCCCGAGGGCCATATCCTGCCACCAGTCCTGCCCAGCCTGAATCTGGCTCTGACCTCCCCCTCCCCCGGCCACCCCACGAACTAGCCTCGCCCGCCGTTGCTGCCCATCCCCCTCACCAGCTGCGATCGGGGCTCCCTCCAAAGAACACCTGGCAACGAGGCTGCCTGGGTCTGCCGAGCGGGAACCCTCCGTCCCTCACCTGGCCCAAATCACGCCTGGCCCAGTGCTACCATGGGCCCCAAGGTCAGAAAGACCAGCCGCTAACCGGCACTATGCGAATCTGGTTGGTGAGCAGGAGATGGAGGTAACTGGAGCCTCGGGGTCACCTTTGACCAGCGTCGCCTTTGATTCCCAGGTGGGCGCTCTGGCAGTTCATGGAGCCTACATTAAAATTCTGGCCTTTGGCAGAAAAGGGGCTCCAGGGAGGCTTCAGGGGTGGAAACGGGCAGTAGGGAGGATGGCCGGCCCTCCTTCATTTTGCCTGGAAGAGTGGGGGATTTAATCATTCCTCTGACCTTGGCAGGCGGGGGAGGAGAACTGTGCAGCAGGGGTCCAGTGGGCTGTGCGTGGCTCCTGGCTTTGCCGCTTTCTTCCTTTGGGTGGGAAGCCCCAAACCAGCCTCGAGCCCCCGCTGCACCCCCTCCCTCCCTTCCCTTCCCTTCCCTACTATGCATCTCCCCATCGAGCCCCCAGAGAACATCTGTGTAGGGAGGACGGAGGGGGCCCCCGAGTTTCTGCTGTGGTGCAGATAGCTGCGAAGGCCTGGCCTGAAAAGGTAAGGGTGATGGTGGGGGATGCAGAAGAGGCTGGGCCAGAGACAGAGATAAACAGAGAGAGAGGGAGAGAGAGACAAAGAGAGATGGGGAGACAGAGAGGGAGGATTTTGTGGTTCCCATTGTTTTTTAGCTGGTAATTAGGGTTCTCTGCCCTAATTACCAGCTGGGTAGGCATGGCTTGGGGGTTGTCATGTGACTGATGAAAGTGAGTGACATCCAGTTGGCCATGTCCACCAAATGTTCGTGGAGACTTTGGAACTTCAGCCTCACTCTTTTACCCCAGCAGAAGCACCAGACTGGGCCACAGCAACGCGTGGCCGGGTACAGCTAGTAAAATAATATGTGAAGAATGAAGAAAAGCATAGAGTGATGGTGGTAAATATGAAAATCACTTAAGAGTCCATGTTTGGACATATATTGTCATGATAGAAATGATGATAGAAAATTCTCCATTTTGTTATTTGGACTAGTCTTCTTCAAACTATCAGCTTCTTTCAGATTGCTATTAGTTGGGCAGGAAGTGTGGGACAATATTCTTGCTGATCATTGTGACATATTTTTGAGGTTCTTTGTTTATTGTTCGATGCCACTTGGACTGAACTAGTAGTATAAATGGGGTAATATCTTGAAATGTTATTAAGGATTCATTTAAAAGTATTGAGGCTACTCAAGTGGATATGAAATTCTGCATTTCTTCCTTAGTGAACTTCTTTAATTTTCTAGCACTTTGTCCAGCTCTATTTAGGAAACAAAATTCTATCACTTTCAGTTCTTCATTCCAGATCAAAGGTTCATTAAGCATTCTGGCTGACAGTACTTTTGCTTTCCTAATATTTATCACACCAGATGGTTCTCAATTTACAACTGATCACTAAATGACCATTCACAATTATGATGGGCAGAAATGATACTTTATGATCCATAAACCACTTCTGCCTGTTGTAATAATATCAGGCAAGGCAGATAAACAAGACCTGATGGTGGCTAAGACCAGGAAGTTGAAGAAAGAGACTGAGAGGCTTATTCTAGCTGCACAAGACCAAGCTCTAAGAACAAATCGGTACAAAGCTAGATTTGAAAAGACAGCAACAGATAGCAAGTGCCACCTCTGCAAAGAAGCTGAAAAACAGTGGAAAATCTGGTTAGCTGCTGCAAGAAGGTCACAGAGACTAACTACAAACATTGGCATGACAATGAGGCCACAATGATGCATTGGAAGATCTTCAAGGAACATCATTTGCCTGTAAACAAGAAGGGCCATAAAATAAATAAAGACATAGAAAATGAAGAAGCTAAAGGGCTTAATGACATATGATTACAACGTGAATATGTACATATACATACATACATACATACATACATACATACATACATACATACAATGGTGGATTGCTACTGGTTCGCCCAGGATCAGGCAAAACAGTTGCGGCAGTGGTGGGCGGCTCCACCCACCCACCCGGACACTTCTGTGCATGCAGTGAAGTGCGCACATGAGTGAACCGGTAGCAAACTAAATTGAAACCCACTACTGCACGCACACACACACACACACACACACACACACACACACACACAGATATATAGATATATAAAGATATATAGATATATAGATATAAACTAGCAGCAATGCTCCATAAAAGATATCATGTGCTCCTACCTATAACGTGGCCTACTTACTGTCTAAGCTAGAAATATATAACTGTCTTTACAGAGCCTAAACTGCCTAGAGGTATGAAAGGATGCACTGTTCGCCTACAATGCCTCCAGATGGGTCAAGATTGCAATTGAAGAACTGTGATGGGCTTCTCTGCATGGAAGATGAAGGCTGGAATAATCTCAAATTCCTTCTCTTTCCCATCAATGCTTTGTAACAGGAAGTGACAAGGCAAGGAAAGAGGAAATGACAAGGAAAGAGGATGTAGGTAATAATCCCTGAACACTTCCTTGTAAAGGAAACATGCTACATTTATTTTGGCTAGTGGTGGTTAGGGTTGCTAAACTTTGCCTATAAACTAGCTAGATGCAAAACACATTACTCTTTTGAAGACACAGTACCATACATACAGATATATATCCTTGGGAAGGATTCAATAGGTGGATAAAAATGCCGAATCCAGTATAACCTGACTGACTGAGTGACCAACCATAATAGTAATAAATAGTAATAACATGTAGACATATATGCCACTTCACAGGGCTTTACAGCTTTTTCTAAGCACTTTATAGAGTCAGCCTACTGTCCACAATATGGATCCCCATTTTACTGACCTTAGAAGGATGGAAGGCTGAGTCAAGCTTGAGCCAATGAGGATCATGCAATATAAATTGATTTAATCCAAATGGGAAAAATAACGTATTTCATCTTGGTAAATTTCAAACATACTATCCAGAATATTTCAACCTCATTTGCATTCTAACAGATTTGTATTTCATAAAATATTTTATAAAGAAAAAAATATTTTCTGTAGCATAATCCTTATTTTACTTTAAATATGTTATAATGGCAAAAGGCTTATAGGATAAAAAAAAAAAGAAGAAGAAAAAGAAGAGTGATCCAAAATATAGCTGTGATAGAGAACATGCTATATTTAGGTATATTCTATGCCATAATAACCATCTGCAAAATTACTTTCATCTAAGCATATGATGCAGTGAATTGCAACAAAGCTTTGGCACAATACCACTGGATTTACTGTGCTTGTATCAAGGGCAACACACTCCTAGAGCAAACAACAGCAACCCAGGGATTCTAGCTACAAGAGGAAATGCAGGTTGCTATGTTACAATTCATGCAAGGCTTATAGCAGCAGATGGACATTTTGAACAGAACTGGTGCCAGTTTGGCTCCTGTTCACTGTATTTCCAGAAGTTGGAATTTTAAATCAAACCACCCCAAAATGTGATCAGGTTGTACAACATGTGGCTCAACACATTTTTTTGCATTTTTGCATTGTGATTAATGCCAACATGAACGTTCAAATTCTTATGAAGTTGTTTAAACCTCTAACCTTAATGTATTTCTCAATTTCAATATTTAATTGAAATTGATCCAATGACATGATCTCTTTAAATTCTATAAAGAAAACCTGATAAAATTCAATCATGATTACTACTAAGCATGCATACAGTACAATGCATCAATCCAAATATAAAGAGAACTATTCTCTTCTAGGTTTTTGGGGAAAACTATGGCATGTCCCAAGACAGATTTTCTCTTCTTGGCATCTTTAAAATGAGGGGACTATATATTAACCTGAAAGAACCCTTGAGGTTTACTGTTGCCTATGTTATCATTTTTCTCTAATAGCCATGTATCCTCTTATCCATGTATCCTTTCTAAAAAGAAGAGGATATGATGTATTTAAAAAAGGTATTCACATAATACTACACAACTTGTGGTAAGTTTTCTGTTTTTTTTCCCAACATTTCTCTTACCCGCCAGGGCTAATGAGCAGACACAGCTCACACATATCTAAAAAAATGTTCCTTCTTATGTTAAGGGAAGCCCATTTCAATCCAATAAATATATCCCATATAAGAAAAGGATTCTGAAACCACTTGCTTTAAAGTATAAGCATCTTAAAATTCGCTTTTCTGTATTCTGTGTGAGAATATGTTTTCTTTGTCCTTCTGAAAGACAATTGTTCTTCCTTGGAGGGAAAGCATTTTCACATCCACACAATCAAGCTACTTTTTGTCGAAGATGATACTCTACGCTTTACCAATGTCAAACATTACAGGTTGTCCTCAACTTATGACTACCATTGAGTCTGGAATTTTGATTGTAGGTTGTTGGAGTCATTAAGTGAGATGCTCATGTGACCTCTTTGCTCAACCAATGCAATCCCTTGCAGTTGTTAAATAATCTTGTTGGTCATTAAGCAGACCGAGTCCCAAGTAAGGGGTGTATGGATATCTCAGGGAGGTTGGGGAGGCAAGGCTCAACTGTGCATGAGTTATGGGGGTGGCTGCCGTGTGGCACGATGCAGGAATGCCAAGGGGGAAAAAAAGGCAGGAATTTCCAAAAACCAGGGAAGCCTCCACAGTGAGGTGTGAAGCATCTATCCCTCCTCCCCACAAATGACCAAAAGCCTAGGAAGCGCCACAGTGGGATGCAAAACAGTGCTCTACAGGAAGTTCCAAATGTCCCAGAGAATCACAGGATGTCCACAGTGCAAAACAGCCATTCCCCCACCACCCAAAGTGCTGAATACCTTAGAAGCCCAACCCAGTCACTCTCACTGCCTAACACTCTACTATGAAGCTAATCTTCACAGTTTTCATCGTTCAACTGCTTAAGAGACATTCCCAGACTACCCTTTTGAAAAGTAGAAGAAGAAGAAATGCTAAAGGCAGTTGCTCAGCTTCAGCCTCTTAAAACACTCCCTTTCCCATATTCTGGGGGGAAAACAGAGCAAATGAATCTGTTTGATGGTTTTAAGGAAAAATTTTGCTTGACTTCTGTGGGCTAAAACTATGGAGCAGGTTCCTAGAGGAGATGCACTTTACAGGAAGCCATTTATTCCCTTCCTGCAATTGTTGAAGTCAATAAAAGGAATGAAATCACACTCACTTTATTACATACTGTTAAAACTAGATTAAGGACCCCAGATCATGTGTCTTCAGCCTAAAAAACCAAGAGATAGTACAGTAGCAGCAGTGACAGATTATTTCTTTTATGATTTGTTTTAAGAGAGCAGACATGCTCTGAATTGAAATACTAGCCTTTATGACATTTATGTACATATATTTTGTTTATTTCTACAATATATATAGGACCAGAGAATCTCTGGGAAAATTTAAGATAGTAGATGGAATTGGACTATACCTTACAACCATATAATTTACTTAACTTTTTTTTTTTTGTTAACAAAGGAAAAATAAAATTAATGTAGAAAGAGAATAAGCTCAGTTTGGAAGTTTTCTATTTCACTCTGCTGCCAACTACTTGTTATCTAGATCTTTGAAGAGATACATGAGTTTATTCCTTTATTCGTTTTCTTAAAATGTTTTCCAGATGTCACCTGATTGCCCATTGATTTATCTTCAGAATCATAAAAGTAGAAATATTATGCATCCAGAATTCAATTAATTTCATGTGATCCCACTTCAGAGAGGACAGTAAGGATCACTTTCTATGTTCTCCTTATCTTAAAAAAAGCTCTATAATTCTATGTAGACTCAAAGGATTACTGTAATACCCTTTTGCCTTTTCTCTCTCTCAGAACTTCAGAAATCTGGTGATTCAAAAATAACCAGGGATCATTAAGGACAAGAAACTGGTAGACAGAGATAGTGATCCAACTGGACTGTCCAAGCTCAACACTGTGCATTCTAAAATCTGTCAATTTTTTATCCTGCCAAATTTCAGACTTTTATGCATATCCATCACATTTTGAAATTATTCAAATCATAAGCCTAAATTCTTCTAGTCTCTCACCTTGTCTAGAATATCATATTGTACTTGCTCTGTTTAGAATTTTTTTTGAAAGGAATTAAAACCCAACTCATTTGTTTTTTTAATTTTCAAAAAACTTTTATTTAAATTTAAAATATTAAAATACTAATACAAATACATCTGTAACAAAAATACGTCCATGATAGTTGTACAATTCAACATCGTTCCAACAGTACACAAATCTTAACCCTATTCATATATTCTCAGATATTCCTTCTTAATCGAATATATGTAAACACAATTTATGTCTTATTTTGATTTATATTTTGAAAATTTAAAAAATTTTAAAAAAATTAAACCCAACTCATTTGTTTCCTTTCCGTTACTCAGTAAGATTTGATGGAGAATATTGAATTTCAGCAGGTTATAAACCATTCAGTTTATCTAAAAATTAATTAATTAGTAGAGCAGCAAAACAAGTTATGAAAGATAAGGTAAAGGTAAAGGTTCCCCTGACACATACGTGCTAGTCGTTCCTGACTCTAGGGGGCAGGAACGACTAGAAAAGCCGAAGAGCCAGTGCTGTCCGAAGACGTCTCCGTGGTCTTGTGTCCGGCAGGACTAAACATCAAAGGCGCACCAAACACTGTTACTAATAGGTGGTCCCTATTTTTCTACTTGCATTTTTTACATGCTTTCGAATTGCTAGGTTGGCAGAAGCTGGGAGCTGGGACAAGTAACGGGAACTCACCCCATTACGCAGCACTAGGGATTTGAACCGCTGAACTGCTGACCTTTTGATTGACGAGCTCAGAATCTTAGCCATTGAGCCTCCACGTCTCTTTATGAATGATAGAAAGTATCTTACCAGGGATTTCTTAAATACCTGCAATACCACTGTCCATTCCCATCCTTCTGTTGTCACATTCAGGTAGAGGCATGACGTTTGTCTGGGCTAGCAGGTTAATTAACTTCCACTATTTAAAATATTTTTAGAAGTGGCAGAAGGCCACTATATTTTCATTACATAAAACTTTTAATCAGTACCTAACCCTAAACAGTGAGTCATTCTGAATATGCCCATGGTTCTGTCCATTACTATTATTTTAATGATAAAGCTGCTCAGTTTTGAAACAGGGAGTGCTAATGACAACCATTTAACCCTCCTACAAACACCTGCTGTTTTCAGAACTGGAATAGCAGTTCCTTGATTAATGATGACTTGGGTAAATAATAAATTAAACTGGGGGGGGGGGGTGTTTCATCAAAAGTATTGCCATTCCTTGTTTGAAGATGAGATAGTTTTGAAAATGGAACATTTACAACTAGTAATACAGGGTAATTTTTAGTTTAATTCAGCAATTCATGAAGCTAAAAGCTCCAGCTGTGATCCTGCTACGGAATGCCAAAATGCATTCAACAATATCAAATGACATTATCTATTTCTTGCATTGGAAGAATTACACTAGTTTCATCCTTCCGTTTTTCATATGATAAAGATGACTAAAACTTTCAAATTAACTTTTTCCTTTTTTTGAATATAGTTTTATATAATGCAACAAGACCCGTTGGGTAACAACTTTCAGAATATCTGCATTTTTCTTGCAAATAATGCTATCTTTTGTGGAAAGGGGAGTCTGGAACAAATGAAGTATAATACAATTGCATTCTGCTCTTTTATTTAGATAAGAAATTAACAGGGCAGCTGTCATAAAGAACCCTTGGTATCTCAAAAACAGAAATATGATGACTGGGAACAGAGAATTGTGCAAGAAAAGAAAGAAAATGTTAAATGCTGCAATTCTCACCATCTATTTAAGTCCTACTGTAATTAATGAGGTTTTATGCAGCACTGTCATCAAAGATTCTGCAATACTGAAAGCTTTTTCAGAACTAAAAAGCTTTATTCAATCCTTGGATTCTTTAAATAACCTCTAAGCCTTAAACTGGTACTCATCATTTCATTCCAGTATCTCGGACTTCAAGGCCAATATTACTTTCTTTTCTATGGCTCATATTTCTTGGTCCACTTAAAAATGAATCAAGGACTGAGTTCAGTCTTTAATTCTTGAATGCATCCTGTTGTTTTGAATATTCCCCGAACAACTGACATTGTTCATATTAAAATGAAACCAGCTCTTCAGTTTGAACAGTAACTGTTTCCTGAACAGTTTATCCTGAAATCCTGTTAGTGAACCATTTTGGTTTTACACAGGAGAAAAGCCTTTTGTAATACAGGAGTTCTTGGAGAAAGCTCACAACACTAATTTCTTATTCCTCCCCCACTTACAAACTGAACAAAACTCTCATTGTAGGAAATTGGAGCAAGACCATAAGGATTGTGACAAAAGACTGAAAAATCTTATAAATGTTGATTGCTTTGAGTTGAATGGATCCTGTCTTTCTAGGCATGAAAGTACCCAGAGGTGGCTTTAAAGTGCCTCAAAGTTAATCTAGTTCCAATTCAGTCCTGTTTCATCTGGAATGCTATGTCCAGAATACTTCAGAATGCTTTGGATTCACTGGAGTTAATTCTGTGTCTAGTTCCGGGAATTAATTCCATTGTTGTTCTGTCACTAGTCCTCAAGAAGTGTTCTGTTTTATTATTGCTCAATAATGCTTTAATACTATTTCCAAAATGGATGCTGTTCTTCAATGCTAGACAGTTTCTTTCTCATTTACCATTAATATATTTTCATTGAGCTATTTTTTTAGTAAAATAATCCCATTTATATGGTGAACATGACTTAGATCCATTTTGGTGTGTGTCTGGGTGTGTGTTTCTCTGCTCTTGAATAGTTGATGAATAACAATATTCAAGATAACGAGATTATGAGATTATCAAGATGATGAGGAAAATCAAGCCTACTGGACATGCAGCTTCTCAGTTTCTTGGATTAATAGAACCATTGGATGTTCTATTTCAAGGGTCTCCAGCAATAATTTGTATACCTGCTGTTAGGACTCTTTCCTTTCCTTCTGCTGAATCCTCTATTTATATTGTAAATGTAGATAAGTAGCAGGAAAGTCCAGTAAATGTCCAGTAGCAGGGACTTTATGAAATGGTCCTGGATATCAGGAAATTTTCAGTCTTTCCTGTAATATGAAATTTATTCCCAAACTCACTACCAATTTTCCAAACCCAGTTTTCTTCAGGAAACTGCTGAATTAAGTTTAGTTAAATTTCACAAAGTTTCTTTCATTCTGCCCATTATCCAGCAAACATGATATCTGCAAAGGCACAGATGATAACAGATGTGTGATGACAAAAATGAGCAAAAATACTCATTTGACCACTAACAAATAATTGTTGAACAACTGATAGGGAATACAAATGGGTTACATAGAAATCTGAACATTCTGTACCCAGAAAAAAAAAATGCTACAATGCATGATATGGGGAAAGACTGAATGTCAGTCAAGTTCATTGTTATTCTGTGTGGCCAGCATCTCACTTTGAAAAAAGAAATCTGTAAACACACCCATTATTAGTATTCTTGAGAATGTTTCATTTTATGGAGACATATAATTTGTGGGTCATTATTGTAACAAAACCAGAAAGATACATGTCATGAGGGACTAGTTGTGGCATTTATATGAAAGCTAGCATGGAGATAAATTAACTTTTATGTTAAACAGGCCAGCAAAGACAGAAATATTAAGTGATCATCAGTGACCTTGGAATGAATGTATAGGAGGCAATAAATATTCCCTCTACAAAAGGAAGAAAGTCATGAACAGAACTATCAGTAACTGCATAGAATACAATTGATCAGATCACAATGCAGTTTATTTGGCAATGTCCAAGCATAAATGGCACTTGTGATGTTTAAACCAGGTATTTATGATTCAAAATTAATGTTCATGGCAAAATTGAACAAAACAAACAACTGCATCATTCTTCTTCCCAAATTCAAACTTTTGAATAACTTTTGAATTGATGAAAATCACTCAGTATGTAAACGATGCCTTTTGGGGGTACTTGCCTTAGAGCTTTTTCGATGCTGGCAAAGAAACCCTTTATTTCAAATTCTATTGCATCAATTGTTCGGGTGTAGATATGGACAATTCTAATTTTGAGTGGGTGGGTACAGATTTGGAAGGTCATCATGCAATCATTAACTGTCATCAAGCTTTCTAATGCTTCTAGTTTGTGAGAAAATGTCACCCTATTAGTTTTCTTGGTGTCATGTCCCAAGTAATGCATTCCTCAGACTGGAAATAGCATTTGTGTGCCCAGTGTAAGTTACTAGCACTAAGGTAGTTGATTCTCAACAAGCAAATGTCCCATTTGTTGATATCCAATTTAGTCTGATTCATTCCGCAGACATTCCATGTAGCTATCTGATGTGTTTTCATGCAGCAAAAATCCTTGCTTTTATCAATAGCTGCATCAGCAGTTAGGATTTGCCCCTGGTATTGTACATCATTAATGTCTTGACTTCTCACTGCAGGCCCTTGCTCTTTCTCTGTAGTTTGTTGCAGTGGTGAAATCCATTTTTTTTTTTTTTTACTACCGGTAAAAGGAGGCTAAAACATATGAAGAACAGTTGCAGGAACTGGATATGTCTAGTTTGATGAAAAGAGGACTAGGGGAGTGTTCCAATATCTCAGGGGTGGCCACAAAGAAGAGAGAGTCAAACTATTCTTTAAAGCACCTGAGAGTACAACAAGAAGCAATGGGTGGAAACTAATCAAGGAGAGAAGCAACTTATAACTAAGGATAAATTTCCTGACAGTTAGAACAATTAATAAGTGGGATAACTTGCTGCAGAAGTTGTGAATGCTCCAACACTGGACGTTTTTAAGAAGATATTGGATAAACATTTGTCTGAAGTGGTGTAGGGTTTCCTGCCTAAGTAGGGGGTTGGACTAGAAGACTTCCAAAGTCCCTTCCAACTCTGTTATTCTATTTCTATTTCTATTTCTGTGGGTGTGGCTTGGTGAGCATGGTGTGACTTGGTGGGATGGCTTGGTAGGCATGGCAGGGGAAGGATATTGCAAAATATTTGCCGGTTCTTCGAACTGCTCAAAATTTCCACTACCAGTTCTCCAGAACCTGTCAGAACTTGCTGGATTTCACCCCTGGTTTGTTGGGCATCTTTTGACCTGGGATCCTACTAATGGGCACCATACCAAGTTTATTTTAGAGTTTTTCCATTTAAAAAATCTTCTTGGCAAGGTTTTTGCAAAGTCTTACTTCAACTCTCCCCAATTATTCAAGTTTGGCATCAGTAGACATGTATGTGGCTGGATTAATATAGTGGTAATTCAAAACAATAAGTAAGAATGATAAATATGATATAGATTTCATATATGCATACAGATCTTTGTAGATGTATATAAGGTAATGCACTATATGAAATCAGAGGACCACTTTAGACTCCAAATGCCTATGTCCAGTAAATAGAGAAGTAAGGATACAGAACGTTCTGTAGTAAAAGGGAAAAGGTGCTCTAGAATGCATGGAAATACACCTAAAACATCCACAGTCTTTCTTGGTATCTGCATATTTATTTATTTGGTCTGAACCTTTGAGCAGAAGAGTATTGTCAGAAAGGATAGATGCTATAATTTTCTATTCATTAAGGATGAAATAAATATTACTTTAATGAGTTTTTATAACTTCAGTATAACAAATACAGTAATTGACCTGGAAATTCAGTAAGATACATAGAAGTGAGAGAGAATGAAAGGATTGTGGGTAAAGAAAAGTGATATCCCAAAGATAAATAGTGTAATAGCTTATTGTGCTTAAACTGATCTTTAAATTAAACTTTACTTTGGAATGAGCATAGCCAGACTTCAGAACAAATATACAGCCCTCTAATTATTCTTTCTAAAATTCAATATTTTCATTCTAGACAATATGACTATCAAGAAAGAAAACGTTAAAACTGAAACAGAAGAAAGCACGATATAGGGTTTTTTGCCTTTACCACATCTGCCTAGCTAGTGATCTCCCAGTTAAATTTAATCACCATAGTATGTAACCAATGAAATAATTAAATTGTATTCTGTTTCATTCATATATATGTTAGTAGAAAAAGTAATAATTTGTTCATAATTTGCACCAGCAGTAGTTTGATTCATTAGTTTCCACTGCTTTTTAATTAAATTATTTAATTAATATTTCAGCCTATATTAAACTTGCCAATTCTTTTCATGAAAATGTAGATTGTTGAAAATTCCTGGGATGTAGACTAACTTTTACAATAACATTCTTCTGTAAGCTTACTTACAGAAAATAACTCAACATCTTCCAATTTTAGCTATTGGAATTGTAATGTTAAGTTTTCAGGAAACCTTACAATATCATCTGGCACTTTCCTCCTTACTCTCTCTTGCCATACTGATAGGATAAGGTTATTTGACTTTAAGCAAGTTGATCCTTTCATTCAGTAAAGCAGAATGAGGAAGGCTGATAGGATTATCTGTCTCTTCTTCTTCCTGCACTAACCCTCAAGCTAAATTGATACCTAGTACTCCTACAATGACAGCAGAGGAAAAATAAAATGGCAAAATAAATTTTCCCTGCAATCCATATTAATAACTCCTTAGTGTTTGACTTCTCCTATGAAACTCAGATTTTCTCTTGCTATTTCATTTTGGCAGTTGAAGTCTGAGTATTAGTTCAACTTGCAGCTGGCAAATAGGCACTACCTTTCTACAGCTTTGGTAGTATAAACAAATATAATACTTCAGTTAGCAGAATAAAATGACAGTAGTGTGGCTGTCAAACACTACTGTCAAACACAATAAAAACTTTATATTTGTCCTAGTTGCACATTTAACTCAATAAAGCACTACAAATACAAGCAATTTTTATGTATTCATTTATTTTCCTTTACTTCTGTAAGCTGCCCACCATGAGTTAGGTGGCCATGTAAATTTTCTTAATAATTTAAATACATACATTAAATACACAATTAAATAAATAAATTAAATACACACAATGACATATTTATGAGTTAGAAGACTTTACAAAACAAAGTAATATGTATAATACACATCTGAGACCAATATTAATTCTCTTCATACTGTATGTAGGGTTTCTAAGTAGAAAGAAATCAAGACTATGGATGAAATCACCTGCTTTCTCCCAACATTCAGTATTTATCTGGTAATCCAAAAGATGGCTACACTTGGTATGAAGTGAAGTACAGATCCTTGTGCACTCTAGAATCTAATAAATTAGAAATTACTTTGAGTAGCAAGTACAGATCTGTTCCAAACCCTCAGTTAAGTGTATAAAGGTCAGAGGAAGAAAAAGATGACAGAATGGACATATCACTAATTGATTTGTCTGCATTTCTCTATGCATTCCTGCAGACCTGAAGAAGGCTAGGTTTAGAATGAGAATCTTCAGGTCTTCACAGGAAGCCCCCTCTCTAGTATTGCAGTTCATGCTGGATTTGGGGTATCTACCTTAGAAGTGAAACATTTTGTCCTGATCCTGCTTATCCCTATCAGTTTTGGAGCACTATTGGGCAGGAGTGAAATCTACTTACCTTCCGAACCGGTTTGAAAGTGTATGCACATTACGTGTGCGTGTTACCCTCTGTGCATGTGCAAACCCTTCTGCGCATGCACAGAGGGTAAAAAAACAGGTTACTTCCTGGTTAAAACCAGGAAGTAATGATGACCGAGTGGGTGGGCAGAGCCTCACACTGCCATCGCGACCGGTTCTCCGAACCACCGGCTGCCATTGCTACCAGTTCAGTCAAACTGGGCCGAACCAGGAGCATTTCACCCCTGCTATTGGGTATGGATAAGAAATATTACAAAAGAGCTTACCTTTTTAAATATTTGTTCATCACCTAATAGTCTTCATGGTTGATCATATTTTGGCTTGTGTCTTTATGACACCATCTGGCTTATTTCTTTATAATGAGTTTGCCCTCTAATTTTTGTATCCTGAAGGCCAACTCCTGGTACTTGTTTTTTTGGATCCATACTGAATGTTCAGCTTTCAGGCTCTAATCCAAATACAGATACACACCAGTTAGTTTCTTTAGTATGGAAGACAAAGTAGAAATCATGAAAGCCAGCCAACCTTTCCTTGTCTTGACCACACCAGTTAATGTGATGGCTAATTTTCTGATAACTATCAGCTGATTCAGGATCCTGATCACAGGGTGAAACTAGCTAGCTCAGAATATAATTTTGCAGTGTTCAGATGGTATATTACAGGTTCCACATTGTGTGTATGTGTTTATTTTGGTTTTGTCTCCATGTTCATTTACAAAGGCATCATTTCATGACTTTTCTCAATTGCAGAGAAAAAAACAGGTCTGGAATTAGCAATATGCTCTTTGCTCATACAACACCAATTGTAAAACAATGTTGAGATATCACAGATTGGTGAAATTGATGCATGTTTGCTTAAGGACTTCAACTCTTTTCTGTTCTTTTACCTGATAGCCTGTTATTATGATGACTATGGGTCATTTTTTTTAAAAAAAAAAATCCTGCCGTTGTTATTTTTGTAAATAACTTGAGACTTTGAACATACTTAGTCATTCTTCCTCCCACTATTTCTCCACAATATCAACCTTTTGAGATGGGCTGGGTTGAAAGGGTATGATTGGCTGAAAGTCATCTAGCTTTCATGCCTAATGTGAGACTACAACTCATAGTCTCCTGATTTCCAGCTTGGTGCCTTAGACCAAAATGGCTCTTTTGACTTCACATCCCTTCCCAATTCATCAGCCAAGGAGCTGACCTGTACTATTTATATGGACATATTCTGGATCTGTTGGCACTAAGGACAAATGGAAGGATAGGTATATTGGATTTGGCATATACTGGGAATGCTCTGAAGATGGGCCAGATGGTGAAACAATTGGGTTTTATTTAAGGATGCGTAAGATTCATTTTTTTTAAAATAAATGTGATTTTTCCCTCTCAAGGAACTTTCATTGACAGTTAGAAAGCATATCCTTAGTCTACTTTTTTGTAATGACTTTTTTTTTTTTTTGAGAAAAAAGAATAGTTGAAATTCTGGTTGATTCAAAATATGACAAAACTATGTGAAAACAGTACCCAATCAAGCAGTTTTTGATTAAGTTAGTAATTCTTTACATTTCAGGAAAAAGTGTTTTTGCAGAGCACTACTTGTTCCCAAGTGTGTTTCTTTATGGAGAAAAGCAAATTTCCAAGAGAGTCTTCATCATTGCTAATATGTGTCAGAAAGGGAAAAAAATCTAGGGCACATTAAAAGGGTCATCTGGGTAATCAAGTATATATGTATTGTCTGTCTGACTGTCTTTCTGTCTATCTAACAATCAAATTTATATAGCTATAAATAAGAAAATGCTGAGTGGTACATGTCCTATCTGCTGGGGCAATAAAAACCTCTCAGAAAAACAAGCTCCTTTTTTTTGCTGGTGGATTATCTGAGTGTTTTAGAAATACCAAGCCAATTTCTAATTGAGGCAAGGAAAGTTCCCGGTCATTAGTGTTCATCAGGTTAAGATATGCATATCTCTTTCTGCATGTCTGTGCACTCTAGTTGGATCAAGGCAGATGAGATTAGTAGGAACTGACATCATAATGGGGCTGACCCACTCCATTTACTTCCCATTAGATGTCATGCTGGTATCACCAATTGCAATTGCCATGTATTTCTAGAGGATATATTGCTGATATTTCCAACAGATTGAATGTAAATGATGGAACACCAAATGAATTGATTGTGTGTCCTTAAGGAACAAAAAAATACTTATAGTTAAATAGTCTGTTAAATATGAAGTGCAGCATAAATAAATTTCCTGTTATCAAAGAAAGTTCATCTCTATGAGGACTGGCTTATACTGGCAAAATTAGACTTAATTAAAGATTCTGTACAGCTAAGTGGAGGATAGGCCTTTAGGGATTCCTACATCACTCAACACACTCTCAAAAGGCTCAAAAGGTACTTCATTAACACAATCCTTAGATTATGAAACAATTAATTAGCATGTAGGGAAAAAAATAGCAAAAGAGAAATACAAAAACATCAGTGGCACTTGTAATGATATTTAATTTTAATGGGTAAATTCCTAGTGTGGCATTTATTCCCATAAATGTACAGTTTTACTAATGTTCATGATAGTCCCCTTCTAAATGAAAGGTGGAAAATGTATTCCTGAAGCTTTCAAACTATTTGATGCCAGACCTTTAACTCCATTTGTCTATGGTTCACAGATGGCTTCTTATCCCAATTACAAACAACTTGAAATACTGCAAACTACATTTACTAGAGCTGTGTTTCAAGCACCTACTTGTGTATCCAATGCAACATGACAACTGCAGTTTTTTTGAGATTAGAGACTGAGCAATTAGAAACCAAGGAGCATGTCTGTTAATATTGACATAAATGACATTATTTCCTTTCATCTTCCTTATTCGATCTGACCACTTTCAATCTTCATGAGTACATATTTGAGTAAATTCATGTGGCCCATCTGTAGATTTTCCATACCTTTAGAATTTATTCAGGCTAAGGAATAATCAGAAAAAGACTTTTAAACATTAAAATACCAAAATAAAACTAGTTTGGTCCACGAATATATTAGAGAATAAATAGAACATTTTAGATAGCATCTAACTTGTAATATTACATATCTTACATACCCTTGTGATTCCAGCATACTTGATTCAATGTATCACATGTTGGATGTTCAGTTGGATGAATTCATGCTAAAATTATTCCCTCAAATATGAACATTTTTCTTACACACCAGAGAACCGTTACTCCTTTCAGAGATATTTCCATATCAAATTCCTCAGTACCTTCAACAATGGCAGAACTTCTAATGTACTTGAAAAATTATTTAAAATTTAGGGAGATATTCAGAGATGGATCTGCTTTCAAATTAGCTCATATTGAAATATACAGCACAGTCAAACACCAGGAGTTGATCACAGGAAATGTTTTATGGAATCTTGCATTGTGTCAGAAAAAATGTTATAATAATTTCATGGTCATAAAATGTTTAATCAATGTTGCCAAATTTAAATTCCACGGGAGGCATGGATCCCAGATTTTGGATGCATTCTGTAAATTAGCCCATTTGAGGTACCCTGGGTGAAAAAAATGTTGTCCTATTATCCACTATTTTGCCAAGGTAATGGTTACAAATATAAGAGTTTTAATAACATTTAGATAACACCGCAAGGATGCTATCCTTATCTGCAAACTACTAACTTTCCATTGAGGAAAAGTGTTTATTTAGCTTTCTTTAAGCATTTTTTATCTGAATTTTAAAAGTTACTCTATTCCTCTTTGTTTCTGTTCTTTATACAGATCTTTGAACAAAATAAATTGTATTGGTTGAATCCTATTAATGGCATCCAAAGCAGCTGTTCTCTAAACATTTTCTTTCTTCAGAGCACACTGATCACATTATTATTATTAGAACTATTATTATTTATCGCAAGCAAGCCAAAAATTCACCAGAAACCCTAATTCTGCATAGACTATTGTATTTCATTTAAGTTATCTCATTCTGAACACAGATAAGACTACGGTTGTATGGAGATCTTTTCAAGCAGCCTGTTATATAGCGCATAAAAACAGAACTCAAGATACTTATATACCTAAAACTGTAGCTATTTATTGGCTTTGTCCAATAATAGAGATTGGAATTTTCAAAACCAGAATCCAATAATACTAATTGTAAGACCCCAAACTAACATGACATGTGATTCTTCCAAGATCAGTTCTTAATTTTTTTCCACACCTATAGACAACATCTTGCCAGACTGAGGACTCTACTATCTGCATCTATAATATAATCTGTAAACTATTAGAGAAGGGCTATCTTCACCCTCTTCCTCACAGATGTAAGATACAGGCTGAGTTACTTTTTACTCTTCTGGAATGCACTCCCTCTCTCTGGGAATCCACCTT
Organism: Arizona elegans; assembly: GCA_022577455.1. Taxonomy (NCBI): domain Eukaryota; kingdom Metazoa; phylum Chordata; class Lepidosauria; order Squamata; family Colubridae; genus Arizona; species Arizona elegans. The sequence continues at coordinate 51,100,526 of JAKOOJ010000008.1, forward strand.
CTTACTATAGTTCGTCACACTAATTTAGTCAAACAGATACAGCACTAGCAATTACTCTTAAATACCACTTCATAGTGCTTGACAGCCCCCTCTCTCTCTAATAGGTTTACAGACACAGCATATTGCCCCCAACAATCTGGGTCCTCTTTTTACCGACCTCTGAAGGATGGAAGGCTGAGTCAACCTTGAACCAGTCAGGATCAAACTGCTGGCAGTCGGCATAATTAACCTTCAATACTGCATTCTAAGCACTGATCACCATTGCTCTAACTCAAAACATTAGTTATCATAGCAAATAAACCTTATTAATGACAAGCATACCTGTAATGATTTATGATTTGTTGCAGTCCACTCCAAACGAATTTGATTTGTGTATGCATGTGCGTACATTTTATTTGTTTCATGTACAAAAAGGCTGAGGATACAAGGGGCCCTAACAAATGCAACAGTAATTTCAAGAATAATGTTAGTAACAGTGCTGTGGAATCTACATGAAGAGAGCAGCAGTAATGGATATTTTTATGAGTTCTGGGATTGGATCACAAGGGGGCATATTCATACTAGCAGTTCATGTATCTTTGTTTACAGCATAAAAAAACACATCAAAGACGCAGTTTAGGTGATTTTTATTTCCTTTTATTGTGGAATTCTCTAAAAGTAATCTAACCAAAGAATGCTATATGTATAGCCTTCATAATGGTTAATAAAGTCCAGTATAATAAATGGGAGATGTATGAAAAGTGACTTCTGCAGTCAACATCTGTACCGAAACAGCTACAATGATTTATCTCATCTAATTTTTACATCACTCTTCGTTTTCCTGCTGTAACACTTTCAGTAAAACTCTTCCTGCTTATTTGATATCAAGGAAGAATGCATTTTCATTGCTTTAGTGCCATGACATTCATCTTTCAATATATTTTAATTTAGTCATTGGAATCTTTGTGATAGAAAGTGTTTCAGTCAGTTTATCAATTACACCAGGATCTCATTTCAGAATGAAAAAGGAGTCTTTTGCATTATTATTTCGAGGTCAGCAATAATTCCAGGGCCTCTCTTTGAATGTAGAAATGCTGCAATATTTTAGTATATTTCTTCTATTTTCTTCACACCATGTTATTAGTTTTCATGAAGTGATGTCCAACTTGCTATGGTTTATAATAAGCACCACAATGAGAAGAACTCAACCATTTTTCCTTTCATCCAACTTGATCAATTCAATTGCATTTAGTATACAGGCTTTCAGAATGAATTCAGCTGAAGAGATAGTGGATCAGAAAAAGTCCTTACCATAAACCTGATGCAGTAAATCAAACACATTGCAATAAATTACTTCAGAAGTAATATTTAGGATCTTAATGACACTGATGGTTGCTATTTGTCAAAAGACGAATGATCAGAATTATCTCTGTATATTTTTACATGATTGTCTGCAGTACATAGGGATTAGCCAGTGGCATTCAGGGAGATGACAGGCCATTAAATCATCACATGGAGGAAAAAGTTAAATGACACTGTGAAACTTGGAAGCATCACCACAGTGCTGTGTCACTGAGCTTAAACTGAAGCAACATTGTAAGAAGTGTGTGAAATCTAATGAAGCTCTTCTGCTAGGACATTGGCCCTTGTTCCACATGCCTAAAAAATTATCCTGCAGAGGACACAGTGGGCCAAGGGAGAGGAGAAAAAGTCTTTTCACTCAAAGACTTTTCAGTCAAGGTCAAGTGGACCTTGACATGCACAGTAATAAAATCCAGGAAGATTCCTTATTGTTGCTCATGTCAAAAATAAGAGTCCCAGATACCTGGCAATGTTGTAAAAACCATCTGCCTCCATCTGTTTATAAGAAAGAGCTGGATCTAGACTCAAAGATAATTTCAAGTGCCACAGCTTTAAAAGGTCTATGTTTAGCTACACCTGGCCCAAATAAATTTCAACATTTTTTCCCTCAAACTATTATTAAAAGAATGATGGGAAATCAAACTTAAATGAGTTGCGATTCAGTGAATCTAAGCACAATTCATTGGCTGCTTCTAGGGTCTCTGCAACCATGATAAATAACTACTCATAAAATTCTTTGAACTGAAAGAAAAGTTAGGAATGGCATGAAAAACCTTATGGACACTTACCTACCCAATTTCACAAAAGTTGTTCTTTTATTGCTGCTTTAGAAAATCAAATCAGTTCATATCAAGTCAAATCAAATCTTTTTTGTAGGCAACGACCTGAAACTGCATACTGTTCTAAAAGTAATTGAACCAAATGAAATAAAATGATATATTAGTTCATTTTGTTTAATTACAGACACACATACACACACATACACACAATTACAAAAGGTTAAAAAAAGATAGAAAATAATTTGGTATAAAAATACAGATATAAAAAGAAATTTCTAGAATTTTGAAAATACCTAAATTCTGCTTTAGTGGTTATTAAAGTTTTAAACCTTCTTAAAAGATAACCCAAGGGTTTTGGCATCATAACATAGTGCATCATATTATAGTGTATTATATTATATTGCATTATATTTTAAAACTAAAACAATATATATAAAATTCTGCGTAGCAGGAATTATACCAGTTCATGTTAACCAACAAAATTTAATACTTCCCTGGATATAATTTCTGAAATATATACTAAAACAGAGAGTAAGGTCATCATCCATTTATAAATATCTAGAATTTTTGTGCCCATCTGGATTAGAAAGGATAACAGAGCAGAATGTTAGTGACTGATTAAAATTCTTTTGTGGTAACATGAAGTGTCCGCAAAAGTATAGTATACAATTAGTATACTATTGATTCCTTCTTCCAAGAGGCCTAAAGATAGGACACTGAATCTGGCTAAAGTTCTTCTTTATGTTGGACAATATTTATTAGACAGATTTCCATGCATCAAATGGACTGCCTAATATGTAATTGTAATTTTTGGGATGGAAATTAAGTCTTTGAGCAAATATAGAATCAGTAGAATGTTAGTATCAATTCCAGTAATATCCCAGTGCTTTGTCTCTGATATAACAGAATATGTAGCCATTGGGCTCTAGTGCGCCTTTCCAAAATTACCCAAGTTATTATGCACTTGAAGCAAGACAAAATATAAGGGGAGGGAGATTAATCTCTGTAGATTTACTGAAAGTAGTTTTCAAATGGGCCTCAACCCTGTTCAATTTGATTACATATATCAATTTCATAGCTTGAATTCCACCTGAAAGGCTAGATTGCACTAAACCACTCTCTGGATATCCATTTCCCCACCATCCATCACTAAAGCAAAAGAAAATAATGATTTTCAAAAGCTCCTGTCTCTAATTGTCATCCATGAAGAATAGGTGACACTACTCACAATGCAACTATGTAATTTAAATATCTTGGATTCTTTTTCTATGCCTCCAAGAGTTGGTTTGAAGAATGGAGATCATAGAATTATATAATTTATAGATTTCTTCTAATCTGATTCCTTATTCATTGCAGAAGCCACTAGAGCAAGGGTTTTCCAGATTGTAGTATCTCTTCTGTCATGGCATATCTCTTTCTCTATTCTTTCTAGTGTTAAGGGGTTGTTGTTGTTAGTTGCGAAGTCATGTCTGACCCATCACAATCCCATGGACAACATTCTTCCAGGCCTTCCTGTCCTCTACCATCCCCCAGAGACCATTTAAGCTCACGCTGACTGCTTCAGTGATTCCATTCAGCTACCTCATACTCTGCTCTCCCCTTCTTCTTTTGCCCTCAATTGTTCCCAGCATTAGGCTCTTCTCCAGTGAGTCCTTCCTTCACATGAGGTGGCTAAAGTATTTGAGTTTCATCTTCAGGATCTATCATCTTTATTATATGATGATATCAGAAAAGGAGCCTTGTGTATCAATATAATATTGAAGTGCCATAAAGGTAAAGCTATAGATGCACAATAATATTAACAGGACAATTTAGTGTAATGGGAGAATACAAAATTGCATTCCTAGTACATGGATTCATGACTCCATTGCGGCCAAATATTTGCAACCTATGACTGAAGTGAGGATGGGGCACTGTTCTGTCCTAAAAACAATATACCCCCATTAATTGTGGTCTATCTATATCGATTAATAGTTAGAAGATCCCTGTCCATATCCAATGGATTTGATCAGGTGGTTGACTCTGTCTACTCCATTGTATGGCAGCATTATTTAAGAGGACGAAGACTCTGTTCATATTATTTGTCTGTATTTGGTCTATTCATACCAATTAACATTTCTCTTGAATTAGATTCTGATTCATTTATTAACAGACATTCAGTGGGGGAAACTATTATTTCCCTATTCTTTGTTATAATTCTGACCAAAAAGATTCTTTCTGAAGACATGGCAAGTGCATCAGCTTGACCATAAACCCTATTATTATGACAGTGCTCACAAAATATAAACCTGTTTGAAGAGCATGACTGTTTTCAATTGCTGTGTGTCAATAACTTCCAAGATAGAAACAATGGTGGCATGAAATTTGTCGTAGCATAATATCTACACTGCATGGTCTTTTGTTCATGGATGTTGCGAGAGAACTAGCTGTGGAACTAGAACAGTGCAAAATTGGCCTTTGCTGTGCATATAGCAGAAAGTATTAAGGTTTAGCTAATCTACGTTAAGGGATTGTGAGTATCTCCTTTCACTGAGACACTTCTGTCTTCTATTCCCTCCTACTTCTTTTACCAAAACTCACTGAAGCAGGTGTTTCTCTGTGCTTTCAAGATCAACAATCATTTACTGAGTTGATTGGGGAAAAAGAGGGGGGAGGAAAGAACCCTAATGTACACTTAAATGCTTTTTTTTAAGCTGAATAGAAAAAGAAGGTACAGAAGCAAAGAAGTATTATTTGCATTATAAACACCACAAAAGCACTATTACTTGATAATCACACTTTGAGAAAAGAAATGCTAGCATTAGGGCTGATTCCAAGAAAACGGAGCCACATTTCTAGAGTGACTCATTTTTCTACAGTGAATTTTGCAGACAAAATTGTTCAGACCTTTTCCCCCCCATATTTATCTATGATTGCTGTAACAAACAAAGTCTTCTTTATGATAAGCAACATGTATGGCTTAACTACCTTTCTTGATTCATTCAGCTGCATTTTGGAGGTTTTTTTCCCTACATTATTTTTTAATGAATCTCTTTTATATATATATAATGTTATTGATTATAACTCTGGACTTTGTGTTCCAGCTATGTATTATCTACATTGCCTTTTAATGTACTGAGGAAGGAAGGAAATGGTAAAATAGAATATTCATAAAATAACCTTTAAAAGTCTTGAATCACTTTTTAAGGAGAATTGCCGATATAGGTAGCCAAATGAGCCGGCCTTTCAATATGAGTGCAAAACTACAGAAAAACAGAATTTTAGATTTTGTTAGCTAACATTTTAAATTATTGGGATCCTAGAATGACAAGAGAGAGGGAGGGAGGGAGGGAGAGAGACAGAGGAATGATACAAAAGAAATCCACATAATTGTAGATTTGTTTTACATAAAAATTCTTTGATTTACCAGACTGACCTTTTCTGTGGCGTAAATAAAATCAATGGACAGACTCCTACACTCACAGTTGCTCTTAATATTTTTTGTTGTTTGTTTTTTAATGAAGAATAGAACAGCATAAGACCACCTGTAACACTGATTCAATCATAATTTGACTTCTGGTGAAGTGTTAGCATATAAAAGAGTATGAATTGATAAATAGAAATGGAAATGGAAATGGGAAGGCTAAACTTTCAATGGGTGGGAAAGCATTGTTGGCTTTCTACATATATAGGTACAAATATGGATGCAATTACAGATTGGTAATGGCTTGAGGTATTTAAATCTACCTATCATTATGGTGTACTAACATGATTAATTTATAAAGTTTTATTACAATGCTATACTTTCTGTACCAGTATACTAGGATACTGACAGATCCTTTGCTTAGTTCAGAAAGATCAGAAAAGGCAGTGATGCTTGATAGAGTTTTGCAACCTCTTAATGAACAATACATTTCTTTTAACTTGATCTGACAACTGCCTAGTTATTATGGCCACTGAAAATATGCCTAGTCAGTATCTCAAAAAAAAAAAAAAAAAGAATCCTAAATATGTATTGGCAGGGGAGGGGAAAGGGAGATAAAGATGAAGAGATGATAGCATAGAAGTTCCATGAGAATGTGTAAGGCTATTTATTTCTGCACTCCCAGAATTCCCCACATCTTGTCTATCAATATAATTAAGAAGCAATATTCTGATGCACATTTTTGCCTATTTTTAACAACTTTAACCAAATGAATCTACCACATTTTTTACATAGAAAGAAAATTATAATTTTAAAGAAATCTTTAAAAGATTCTAAACTGGAAAAAAAATCAATCTAAAATTAGTCTCCACATACTCTAGTGCAGTGATGGCTAACCTTTTTGCCATCACGTACCAAAAGTGGAGGGAGCATGGGGGGGGGGGGTCATGTGCGCCTGTGCCCATACCCATAATTCAATGCACTCCATGCATGCGCATGCTCCCCCTGCTTTTGGCACGCGATGGCACAGTGGATCCGGTGGGCCCTTTTTCACCCTCCCCAGGCTCCAGAGGCTTTCTTGGAGGCCCTCTGCTGACTTCCAGTGGGCCCAGAAGACCCAAAAATCAGATGCACGTGCTGGAGCTGAGCTAGGGCAACACTTGCATGCCCACCAATATGGCTCCACGTGCCACTGTGGCACACGTGCCATAGATTCGCCATCATGGCTCTAGTGGGATCATATTACTGCCACATATGTTTGGACACTATGACTAAATAATAATAACAATGTAAACTGTTGCCAATATAAAGTTCTCAACCACTGCCCTAAATAATATATCAAGGTTTGGGCATTTTAAAACATTATTAATCTGAAAGACGATTACATAAACAGAGGAATAGAATCAAGATCACGTGAAGTGTTAATACCACTTTATAATGCATTGGTAAGGCCACTCTTGGAATACTGCATTCAGTTCTGGTCGCCATGATGTAAAAAAGATGTTGAGACTCTAGAAAGCAGGCAGAGAAGAGCAATAAAGATAATTAGGGGGCTGGAGGCTAAAACATATAAAGAACAGTTGCAGGAACTGGGTATGTCTAGTTTAATGAATAGAAGGACTAGGGGAGACATGATAGCAGTGTTCCAATATCTCACAAAGAAGTGACAATATCTCACAAAGAGGGAGTCAAGCTATTCTCCAGAGCACCTGAGGGCAGGACAAGAAGCAATGGGTGGAAATAAATCAAGGAGAGAAGCAATTTATAACTAAGGAGAAATTTCCTGACAGTTAGAACAATTAATAAGTGGAACAACTTGACTGCAGAAGTTGTGAATGGTCCAACACTGGAAGTTTTTAAGATGTTGGATAATCATTTGTCTGAAGTGGTGTAGGGTTTCCTGCCTAAGCAGGGTGTTGGACTAGAAGTCCTCCAAGGTCCCTTCTATTCTATTCTATTCTATTCTATTCTATTCTATTCTATTCTATTCTATTCTATTCTATTCTATTCTATCCTATCCTATCCTATCCTATCCTATCCTATCCTATCCTATCCTATCCTAGTATGAGCTTCTGATTGCCCGTCTTTTGAATTCTATCCCTAGGCAAATTTTCTTTTCAGTATATACTGATGATATTTGTGAAAACCAATTCAGGGCCGCTGGTTACACATCTCAAGCTACATGACTTCACCTTTCAAATTCACCTTGGACAAATGATTCTCTCATGTTTAGTACCTCTTCCTTTTTTCACATGGAAATGGTCTCAATTAGTCCATTTCCCTTTCCAACTTTTCCTTTTTGCTTTTAAATAATTGTTTCTCTTCCCTGAAATGTTATTGATTCATTCATCCAATGCACCACTTATGCATAGAGATACGTAGTGTCAGCTATCCCAGGCAGAAAAGACAGGAAACGTGACCAGATGAGTTAATTCTAATTTATTGTGAGACTACCTTAATAGAACCTTGCAAGTCTAATAGTACAAATCTTCTGCCATCTCTTTTCCAGGCTGATAAGTTAGGGACGTGCCTGTCTTATTTTCTTTGTCTGTTGTTTTACAGCTGTGGCCTATAGCTTTTCTTAACTGACCAATTTCTACCCAGCATCTCTTCTCTATTTCCTAAGGTCATTTCCACATACCATTACACCACAGAGATGTTACTACATACAGCTTGACTATTTTATCACCATCATTGCTTTCTATATTATTATGATTTCTCCATTAACAATGCATGTGTTTGTGTCTCCATGCATGCATACACCTCATTTTATATTCCAAAACAGAGTAGAATTTTGTCCTTTGGGTTGCATTTCAATTGCCCTGAACGTTACCAAAAATGACAAATGTCAGACAGCCGAATCCTGACAATAATGTAAATCAATGAATAATGTGAAATCATATTGAGGGAGAAAAAAATCTTATGGTCTTCAAAATGTGGTTTCAATAAGTATGAACTGAATTCAAACGTAAAGAAGGTGGTATATTTTCATCTTTATTGCTGTTTACTTTTTCTTAGTAAAGTTAATCAAAGGGCTGCCAAGTTCTGAAATCAGTTAAAAAGGATAATACGATGCACTTAAAATGTCTTCTTTAAAGCTTATTCTTTCTTAAAATGAAAATTTTAGTTTTTTTAAAAAAACAGATATGAACCACAACTATAAATATGAATATTCTTATCTTTAAGGAACGTCTGTCTTTCAGTTGTCTAGAAATCCATGAGGAGTGATCAACCAAAGGTAAATATTGTTTGTCTCAACTCAGCACTGTATCTGGTCAGTTAATTACACTATATACATATGCTGAGATCTGTTTCTCAGCAAGAAGAAAGCTATTTAGAGACCAACAATCACCACATGGTATCTGCCACTATTGGTCAATATATTGCGTGATTTTCTTACTGTCATTTAGCCATAGTCAGAAGAGTTGAACGTAGAACACTTAATTCTTATTACTAGCAGCAGTACAATACAATTATAATATAATTTATTATATTACATATAGTAATATGATTGATTTATAATGCGATTAAACTATTTGAGAGTATTTAAATCAACATGTTAGATATATGTAGTAAAATAAATAAATAAAATCACGGACATCTTTGTTTTGTGCTGCCCAAGGTACACACTTGTGCCTTTATTTTAAAAAGTGCATGAGCCTATGCCCACCTGCTGTTTTTGTTTTTGTTTTCCATCAGGGTACCAATTACCTTGCTGTACATTATAACTCCAAAGGAAAAAACAACAACAATCCATGCATTTCACATTTTCATTACAGGTGTCAGATAATGATGGATTTCAAATCACTCTTTGCTATTATGGACTTGACATCAAGCCTGTGTAGCAATACTGTATATATAAAAAGTATCAATATGTTTTATTTATTTATTATTTATTAGTTATTAGTTTGATTTATATGCCGCCCTTCTCCGGAGACTCAGGGCGGCTTACAATGCTTTTAAGCAATAGCCTTCATATTTTTGTATATACCTGCTTAGTAGGACTTTTGGCTGCCCCTAAGCGGTGTTCTATTTTATACAAAGTCAGCTTATTGCCCCCACAAACCGGGTCCTCATTTTACCTACCTCAGAAGGATGGAAGACTGAGTCAACCTTGAGCCTGGTGAGAATTGAACTCGCAGTAATTGCAGGCAGCTGGCAGCTAAATACTACTTTAACAGTAATTTAGTCCACTGCACCACCAGGCTCCTTGGTTTAACACCCTTTATTTTATTTTTCTTCCCCTTTGGTGGTCTTGCATCATCAGTGAGATTAAAAGAGTCTAAAACAATGAAGATGTTTAAGAGGTGTTAACTTACATGCTTTCATGAATCATGGTCTATTTCAACAAATGCATTTACTAAAATTCTGAGAAATTATTCTATACACAGTCATGTTTCAGGAGAGAGTAAAAAGTCCCAGTGGTAATGGAAGTAAATAGTAAAAGAAGCGAGAGGCTGTAAAACTTACCTGTCATGATAACAACACACACACAATCACAATAATCTAGTCAATATAAGGAAACCAGGTATTTGTTAATCCTAAGGAAATGCTATTCAATTTTCTGATGTATTTAACTTCTTTGTTTTGCACTGAAAATAGTCTTTGTAACTTGTTGTCAAAGCGCTAGAGTAGAATGTGCTGGAGAAATCCCCTGCTGGTTTTTGAATGCTGCCATTTCTGAAATTGAATTTCTGTATTTTTTCCCCTTTTATATATATATTGATCAGGTGGTCCACTGTAAAGTGCAGTAGGGCATGACCCTATGTAGAAAGACAATTCACAAAAATGCAAGATGAAGTATGTGAGCTTTTACAGTGCTACAAAGCTCCTTTATTTGTTACAAATTCTTTATACAATATCCTATAATGACAAGGGCTATGCTGGTCTTCAGAGACCTATTTTCATTTTGCTGAATATTTATGCAAATTTTCTTGAGTCCTCCCCCACCCCACCTGAAAGCAAAGTAGCACTATGTGCAGCAAGAGAGATTACAGGTAGTCATTGGTTTATGACCCTTATGGTTCAACAACCATTCAAAGTTACAATTGTGCTGAATGAGGGGAGTTTAATCATTGATCCTCAGATCCTTCTGGCTGCTGCAGGGTCCACAGAGTCATGTGATCACAATCTGAGCACTCAGTGACCCTTTCGTGATTACAATGTCATGGTGAACCATAGCTATGGGATCATGGTTTCTAACATTCCCTGCTGGCATCCTACAAGCAAAGTCAATGGGAAATCTCACAGGAAGTTGGAAGTTACTCCCACTCCTGGCACTTTTGGGTCCCACTCATACTCTGTAGTACCTACCCAATGTCAATATCTGAGACAGCCATTTCAGAGTTGCCACAATGTGCCATTTCAGAGTTGCCACAATTGTGGAGGGAGATGTATGGGTTGCTGCAGAACTGAGTGTTGGGTGCTAGGTGTTGGGATGGTCTCACTCTGGGAATGTGATACCCAAAGAATTTGATACCCAAAGCATTCCCTGCCACACCTATACTTCTACCTGTGGTTTGTAGTACCTGTCCATGGCACAACCCTATCTCTCCATAGTACCCACACATCTGTGTGTGTTCCAGAATGCTTGCCTGTGGCATTTCCCACCCAGTCAAAGCAGTTTAAGAATCTCATTAATTTGAATGAGATTTAAAGTACTTGTAGCGGCAGCTTTTTTTCAGCTCACCCCTAAGAAAAGTAGAAGGGCTTTAAGTATGCAAAGTGTTAAACAATTTTCCAAATCATTTCTGAAACATGCATAGCTCTGATCTCCACTAAAATTATTCTTTATTCTAGCATTCTGCTATATGTTCTTGGTTCTGTTCTTGAGGGACACATATACATGTACATATAGAAATCTTAAAAGGTGCATTTATTTAAAGTTTTGTATACATTACATATTCAAATATAAGATATTTGGAAATAAGTAAAGTCCTGTTCTCTAATAATTTAAACAAATGATGAAAATAGTTGAAAGAAATATACACTTTTTCCCCTTCATAATGGTAGCTTCACAAGACTGAGACATAATGCCAAAAAGCTGCCAAAATGTTGCTTAATCCTACCTCTCTGCTAGAATGCAATACAACAACATAATAACTTTTTTCCCTCTACAAAACTATAATCTGAATATATAAATTCATTTATGCTTTTACATTCAAATTCAAAACTTTACTTCTAGCAGTACTCAGGATAGAAATTTGTATGAATCCAGCCTTGCTGGTTTGTGAAATATATGTATATGCAATCAGGAAAGTGCACAAATGTTAATAAATACTTTTTTAAAAAGGATTTAAAATCTATCTACTTTGCCATGCTACAGCAACTTTATACCAGAGCAGCTGAGGAGATCAACATTTAACTTATTGTCTTTTCAGCATAAAATGCCTAAGGGGATCAAATTTATGACAGTAAAAAAGCAGTGCTGTCAGTCTTCTCTTTTTCAGTTTGTTGGCTGTTCTGAGTCACTGGTCTGAAAATGTATAGAACTGAAAAAGGATAAAATAATAATAATAAAAATCTGTAAAACTTTTTCAACAAGTATCACTAGATTTTCAAACCTGAAAAGTATTTGAAAAAGAATTTAAATTACATAAAATTAGTGGCCAATCCCTAAATAACTTGAAACAGATTTTGTTTTAAAGGACAAAGAAAGAAAGAAAGAAAGAAAGAAAGAAAGAAAGAAAGAAAGAAAGAAAGAAAGAAAGAAAGAAAGATTTCTCTATCTGCAAAGTTTTTTTTCATAAAACAAAACCCTTTAAAAATACATGCAGTCTTTGCGTTACAACCATTTGTTCAGCAATCATTCAAAATTATAGTGGTGCTGAATGAAGGGACGTGTGACACATGCCTGAAGCTATAGCCATGGCAATGGTACTGTGGTCACATGATATTGTTGACCAATTTGGACACATGGCAGCCAGGCCACACTTAGAACCTCTGGGGTGCTGCAAATCCTCCACCACCACCTCCCCCCAACCTAAACCACCTTGCACAAAGGACTTGGCGGCAGTGCTAGGGCTGGGACTGAAATAGAAGCATGGGGCCTTCAGCTGGCCTGCCACTAACCCAGGCCTTACCTTCAGCCCTAGTCTGCTATTGCTGTTAGGTGGCATTACTGAGGAATGCCACCTAACTGTGTCTGATCTAGACCACCGTACACAGTGACAACTGGTGTCAGCACCAAGGCTAGGTTTTGAGTAAAACTCTGGTTCCTTAAATAGTCCTTTCCAGAACTGGAGGACTGAAATGAAGAAACTACAGGAAGAAGTAAGCAGCCATGTTTGAGGCTCTTAAGTGGAAAAGGCAGAGTAAATTGAAGCAAAGCAGAACCCTGTTTTGGTTTTCTTCCTGTTCTGATTGCTCCCACTCCCATTTCACAGTATACCGTAACATCGCCACAACTTGCACAAGGCTCTATTCAGCCTTCCAAGGTCTACCCTGTTCCCCCCACATATCCCCACTCTCTTTATCTGGGACTCCAACCACTTAAGGATGCACAGACCCACTTAACAACTGCAACCAGATATGACTGGATTGCAGTCATTAAGGGAAATAGTCACATGACATCTCATTCAACAACTGAATATTTAGTCCCAATTGTTATGAGTCTCTTTAGGATGTGAAATTAAAAAAGACTTGATAGTGTTGATTTAGACATCCATGTTGTGGGTCTAATTATATTTTTCCTATGAAATAACCCAGGAACAACGTAAGTGGATTTTCTCTATCCCCTGTACCAGTTGATCATGAATGGCTTTTCAAAATTATCCATCAAATTTTGGGGCAGAAAAGTTAGTTATATTTCTTTTTTTTTTACATTTTTACAGGGAAAGAACTTTTCTTTTACTTTATAAAGGTGGATAATTCCTTTTAGTAGTGAGAATAGAACTTTTAGTGGAAAAAAGAAGTAAAGTCATCATGTTATACTGTAAGGACAAATAAAAGCTGTTCTCCATTATCTCTAAACAGGCAAGTCACATACAAGAAAACCAATGTACATATGTATATTCAGTCAGTCAGTCATATTAAGGCAGGGATGTCAAATTCAATTTTATTGAGGGCCGCATCAGGGCTGTGGTTGAACTTGGGGGGCTGGGTGGGTGTGACTAACTAGGTGGGTGTGGCCGACTGGGTAGGGCTTGGGCCAGCTTGACACCACTTCCTAAACTGCTGGCATGTTTCCTTTTTGCACTGGGTAGACTGGGCTGAAGCCACGCTGGCCCAATGTTTCCTCTTCGCCCTGGGTAGACTAGGCTGATGTGAGGCGGGTCAGCCCTTTAAATTTTCCAGGACAGCCCTGTGGGCTGGATCCGACCACATCATGGGTCAGATCCAGCTGCGGGCCTTGTGTTTGACACCCCTGGTTAAAGAGACTGTCTGATTACAGATGACTTACATTAAAAAAAGAGGGAACAATTAAAAGAAACATATCATAAACTCCCAGAAGACAATAAATTTATGTTCCTGTCAGGATATTTTAGGATGAGGAAATGTTTAAACCAGCATATAGCATCAATCAAAATGCCTTTGTATGTAATGCCTTTTACTTTATAAAAACGTAAAGTTTAAAAACATACATTCACCAATGGAAAATGGACACACTGCATTACGTATTTTCCAGTTTGTTACATCATCTCACAGTGCTGTCCCTATGGGACAGATCTAACAGTTTATGCTAAAAATAAATAAATGTTTTTCTATTTACCTTATGCTTTCTGTACTGAGCTGTCATTTTTCCACAATTTCTTATGAGATTTCACTAAAATGAGCCATGGTGGCACAGTGGTTAGAGTGCAGTACTGCAGGCTACTTCTCCGACTACTGCCTGCCTGCAATTTGGCAGTTCAAATTTCACCAGGCTCAAGGCTGACTCAGCCTTCCATCCTTCTGAGGTGGGTAAAATGGAGGAGATTCTGTATGTATAGAATCCTTGCCCTGTCATCACTAAAGAAGTATACTATGTTCTTTTCAGACATCCTAGTCAAAGGAAGATGCCAAAATAGTTACCTTTGTTACTATTAATAAAATATTTATTCATTTGTTTCTGTTGCTTGTGAATCATATTTTTCAAAGTTTTACATACACACACCCCTACATCAGTGGTGAAATTCAATTTTTTTTACTACCAGTTCTGTAGTGGTGTGGTTTGGTGGGCGTGGCAGGGAAAGGATTCTGCAAAATCTCCATTTCTACCCCACTCCAGGGGAAGGATACTGAAAAATCCCCAATCCCTCCCCACTCTGGTACTAGCCAGATGTGGTATTTGCCAGTTTTCTGAACTACTCAAAATTTCCGCTACCGGTTCTCTAGAATCTGTCAGAACCTGCTGGATTTCACCCCTGCCCTACATAGATGTATTGATGCAAAGTGTTGATTCATTCACAAAGCCTACCTTGTTTCCTAAGGATTCAGCTTTACCTGTTAAGTCATAGTTTTGATTCATTGCATCCTGCTTCTTTTCAGAATTCATAATTGCTAGGTAGGTGCCAATCTCTATGTAGGAAAGTTGCCCAGTTATTATCATGGTTACTTATACAGCTGCCACATTCTAGATCAGTGGAGTTTTCTAAATACTCAAGAAAATGCCACATCTATTAGCTGAATTTGAACAAGGCCTATGTAATTTTGAGCAGGTAATATGGATCCCTTTTACTAGATTCTAAAATATTTGGTGAGTTGAATTACTTTTTTTTTTTTTGTAGGATATTAATCTTGAATATGTAAAGAAATAACTCTTTTAGATCCTGATAAGCACACCATATCTCCATTATTCCTTATTCTTCATTTTCCCCCCCATAGGCTTCTATACAAATCTAAAAGGATATGCATTAAAGTTAATGTTTTCTCAAGATATATCCTTCTGAGACCATAAAGCAGTACAATCGGAAAACTGCAATCACTTTTTCCTATCTTAAATATACATTTACTTTGAGATTTTAGTCCCATGAAATTATTCAGCAATAAATGTATTGTTAGCTTTAGTGTCAATGTATATTTTTAAAGGAATAAATATACACTATACTATGAAGAATATGACTTGCTGATTCACAGGCAATATTCACTGTAATTTTTAGCACCTAGAAATTTATTATTCTGAAATAATAGTGTAAAATCAAAGATTCATCTCAAAGGAAAAATGTATTTATAGTTCTAACCCAGTTGAGTAATACTCTATTGTCATTAGGTAAGAAACTGGTAGATTAATCAAAGAACTGGGATAACTTTTTTTTTCTCAACAAACTTTTTATTATTAAAAATTTTCATGTGAATAAGTAAAAAAACATTTTATTATTTGGCTGACATATATATGCACTTTATTTTTAAACAAAGAAATGAGCCAATGACAATTTTATGTCTCTTACTTAATGTATGCCCCTAAATTAAATCAAGAATGAATGTGAAGTGTCAAAGAATCTGTTTGCTATACACAACTCAAATAACCTGCCATATGAACAGATATGTTGATTAAAGCTCTCTCTGTTAGACGTGTCAAAATGTTTATTCTCTGGACTGTTCTCTTCCAATATATCTGATCTGATATATATCCATCAATCAACAAACTCATAAACTTGTCAATAACACAGCTAGGTTTAAAATATTGAACAATGAGATCTGCCCTTGTCTTTTGTTTGTCTTAATTTATTGGAGACACTATTTTTTATTATTGCAGTTGGAGATGTTTTTATATCTATATTTTTAGAAAGGACATATGCAATACAATGGCCTTGTAATTCTTTCTCCCTTGTAAATATGGAGCCAGGACTAGAGAAATGACACATATTTTATCTTAAAGTAGTTGACCTACTTTATTTATTTATTTTTTAAAAAAGTTGGAAATTCTTCTCATAAAAATGCCACTATGGAAATTTAACTGACATCCTTTGTACTTTTCCTCATGTTATATATTTTAACTCCTGTCATTTTTACTTAATGCATTGAGGAAAATCATTCACCTTGTATAATACTGTCAAATTCTCTTTTATATAATCCCAGGACACATCATTGTGTCTAAATTGGGTGATTGAAATTTTGCTGCAAAATCTAATTAATTAGTTTTCTTCTTTTTCATCTATTTATTCATCATTTATTACATGTCTATAAAAAAATCAATTTTTCAGATTGCAGCATGTATTTGTGGAATAGAAGTTAATATTTGACCCACAATGAAACATATTAGCTGAACTTTGAAAAGAAGATGAATAAAATAAACATAATATTTTATGTTTTGAAAGTAACAATTATTCCATTTTTACAACAATATGCTTGTAAGAAAGCCTTAAATTTGGGAACTGCTAAATTTGGGAAATTGCAAAAAAACAAATCCTTAATTCTTTAGGATATCTTGATGAGCATTAAGAGCACAAATATATCTTTTTAAGGTAACAAATAGTAGAATTTGCATAATTCTTATTTTTTGGAATGGTATGTGGGTAAGATCTTGTGAGACAGGCTGAAGAGAGGCTGCCCAGGGAACAGTCAGATCAGAGAAGACATAGACTGCAGCTGGATAGGTAACAAGGCAAAAGGCTCATAAAAGACTCATCATAAATTTTCCTGGCTTTAAAAGAAATAGGGGAAAATTTGTACTTGCAAGACTCTGTTAATGTAGCTAATAACACTTATGTAACCCACTTTAGCAAATGCGGGCAGAGGAATTGTTTATAGGTTTCATACTTTCTACTAACTTGTGAATCTAAGAAGGTTTAGCAGTTGGCGTCTCTGAGCCATAGAGTTTTAAGTGGCCTTACCCTCCACAAAATAAGATCTCTTTCCCTTTTATAAAGATCCCATTCTTGTCCCCTGCCCCCACCAGGTTAACAGTTAACAGTTCTGTTTCATCAACATATTGGGAAACAAAATACAGGATGACCAGAGCTATGAAGAAAAGTGCTCCAGCATTAAAGAATGGACTATAACTATAACTGTAACTGTAGTTTGTATTTGTCTTCCTGCCTGGGGGTTAGCTAAACTGGCATATATTTGCAGTCAATGCAACCTTGTTGCAGTCCTTGAGTAAAAGTCAAAAGATGGGAGCTTTAAATTGCACCCTTCATTTGATAGAAAAGAAATAGGATTTATCAATTGGAGGGGGGAAGCACAGTTCACAACAGGAACAGAAAGTGGAAGCAATTTTCCATTAAAGTTAAAGGTTCCCCTTACACATATATGCTAGTCGTTCCCGACTCTAGGGGGCAGTGCTCATCTCCGTTTCAAAGCTGAGGAGCCAGCGCTGTCCGAAGACGTCTCTGTGGTCATGTGGCTGGCACGGAACACTGTTATCTTCCCACCAAAGGTGGTCCCTATTTTTCTACTTGCATTTTTTACATGCTTTCGAACTGCTTGGTTGGCAGAAGCTTGGACAAGTAACAGGAGCTCACCCCGTTACACGGCACTAGGGATTCGAACCGCTGAACTGCCAACCTTTCTGATTGACAAGCTCAGCATCTTAGCCACTGAGCCACCGCATCCCTTTTAATTCTCCATTAGGAAGACATAAACAGAGGAGCAAGCACAGAGGATGACAGTAACAACTATAATTGCTGTAATAAATATTCTATACTGCATAAACTAAGAAATAATTTTCAGATTCCTGCAAGGGAGGCAGGTTCTAAGTGTTCAGAGGAGGGAAAAAAAGATTTTACAAAATGGGAGACAGAATGGTGGATCCCTAAAGGGCAGAGAAGACATAGCTGTGTCCTGTAAAAGACAACAAGTCTTGATTACGGCTACATGGAATTGAAATAATTGAACTAATTGGAATAATTGAACTGGATCAGGGACAATGCAGGACAAATTCCAAGACATATTGAGAGGCTCTTTGTGTTAAAGTAGATAAAAGAACAAATAAAGGCAATATTGTTATTCATGCCTATTCAGTCTGTCTATTTAGAAAAAGATATTGTGATGCATTCTAAAATGAATTGTACATCTTTCAAAGTTTGAAGTGTTACTTATGGGAGACATTAATTAACTTGACAAATATTGGGAAATCAAATTTGTCAAACATGGCACTTTCTAGAAATTCCTGACTTGTCTCACTCATTTTTTCCTACATGGTAAAAAACAACCAAAGAACCTTAAATTAATATTAATCAAAAGAAATAACAGTCCTCTACTAATCACAGATTGAGGATGTATCAGTTAAAGGATTTAGAGTACCTTAATAGATATTATGTTCAACTTATCTCAATCCTTCCAAAAAGTATTCTCCCTCATTTCTGTTGCCAATCAGTTGGAGCCAAAGAAGCAAGTACATGATAACTCTTCAAATACCTGAAATGATGTCATGTAGGAAAAAGTCAAAACCTATTTTCTCTTATTCTAGCTGCAGAGTTCAGAATAATGGATTTAAGTTACAGGAAGGCAGATTTTGATTGACTCTAGGAAAAACTTCCTAACAGCAATTTATTCGCAGAAAATTTTCCTCAAAAAAGTAGTAAGCTCTCCTTTATTGGATGTAGTTTAGACAGCTATCAAACTGGGATGTTTAATAGTGTTCCTGCACTAACCAAAGGGAATGGATTGAAAGGTCAATTCTATGATTCTATGAATGAACTGCAGAAGGAAGTTGCAGCTTCTTCTTTCACTATATCTATACAAATAAGCCTTCATGCTCCATTATCAAAGTCCTTTACTTCATAGAAAGTAGTATCGTCATTTGTAATGAAAGTGTAAGATTTTCCCAATATATCTGATTCTGTCTAAAGTGTGAAAATAATTTCATTGTTTTCATTGTAGTAACATCATCACCATGACTCTCATTGTTCCACACAATAAAATAATTGAAGCCATTTATCCTTAGAATATCTGCTCTATAACTCCATTATGGCTGTTAAGAAGTTTAATAAATAGTACTATGTTCTAGTTGGGTTAGTAGACATCAACCCGCACAAATTTATTTCTTTTGAAAAAGTAACAATTTTTCTTCTCTTCCTAAAAGATATAATTTCTGGCATATCTGTTTTATGTTATAAACCAAGTCTTAAATTGTGCTAACTTTGTCTGAACAACAAATGTGAAAAATACAGCTGTACAAACTATAGATCTTATTGGGAAATAATTAAGCCATACAGTAGCTACCTCTAGGTCATCCTACTGAGGATGTAATTTAAGAGATGATCTATGCCAAATTATTTCAATATGTTATCAGTATGAAGAGATGTATTGACAAATAAAAAGGGCTTTCTTCTAACTATTCTCATTTCTTGTACTGTGGTTGCTAAAAGAGAGGAATGAAGTAGGCCAACTGAAAAATAGGTACTCATTATCTGGACAATCTGATGGATACACTGAAGCATACTTGACTTATTATTAAAGCAAAAAAAAAAAATGAAAAAGACTTCCATGATCAATATATAGATACTGACAATTTTGTTAGAAGAATAAAGAGAAAAATGAGAGATGGATTCTTTTCTAAAAGAAGAGATTAGGGTTGGATGAGAATTTCCCCTTGTACTCCAGGGAAGTAACCTAGAAAGTACAACAACAGCACTTTTTTTTTGTCTAGGATACAAACTTCAACTATCTCTGGCAGGACTGAGTGGCTCTGAATTTTGGGACCAACTGGTTCTAGTACTATGCTGGACTATCTTTGGTGCTGGATAGGGTTACATTGCCCCAGATAGACTTAGTACAGAACATGACTAGGGTCACAAGGGATGGGGGGAGGGCTTTGCACAGCATCTCATGCACCAGTTGTACCCATTCCTGGGTTAGCAGGCCCTGCTCACAATCAGTTATGACCTAATCACCTCCAGATTGGACTATTGCAATGCACTATACATGGTGCTATTTTTGAACAGTACCCAGAAGCTTCAGTTGGTACATGCTGCAGCAATGCAAGTATTTATGTGCATACTAAGAATAGTACATGTTACATCTCTGGTTTGTGAGCTATATTGATTGCCAGTTTGCTTTTGAATCCAATTCAAGGGGCTGATTTTGATCCATAAAGGCCTGTAAATATCAGGCTATTTAACAGACAGTTTTTTCTCCAGTTATACGAGCCCAATCCACTAGCTCTGGTAGAAAAGGCATGCTGTGGGTATCACCATTTAGGGGCCTATATTTCAGGAGATGTGCCTTGTCTGCCATGGCCCCTTCCTTATGAAACATTCTTCTCCCTGAAATTATATTACTGTAGCTTCCTCTCTTTTGATACTCTGGAAGACCCTAAAGACATGGTTATATTATCATTACTGTGGCTCCCAGGGAACTGGAGATATGCTTAGGTAGCATTATTGTTGAGCTGGCTATTTTTATTCTCTCTTCACCAGGATTTGTATTTCAGGTTTTATAATAGTTATTGTTAATGTTACAGTTTTTATAAAAAACTTTTTTATAAAAAATAGGGCATTTTTCATTTCCAATTGATCTCTTCCTAGGCTATGTTCAATCTTTGGAATAATTCAAATTTATGCTTGGTTCTACAACTTCAAGTGCCTTTGTTCTAAGTTTTGCTCACAACAATTGGAAATCTCCTCCTATTCTCAAGAGGTTCCCAAGAGATCCATTAGATCTCATGGAATTTTTCCAAAACATCTGAAAACATTGAATTCAGACAAACAGTCTCAGATTAATGCCTATTATCATGCAAAATAAGCTAGAATGAGAGATTATTGCTAGCCCAAATTTATCTAAGAAGTTTTAAGAATGAATTTTTGAATAGAGTCAAACCAGATATTTCTGCTCCAGTCTAAGCACTATTCCATAATGTATTTGTGAAATCCTGGGTTAGTTGTGGAGTCATCAGTGTAAGCATGAAAAAATGAAGTGGAAAATATGATGGAATAAGTGTTATTGCTTTGATTGTAATTTGCAAATGAAAAGGTATTGATATCGCTTACTGCTTTTATATGTATTTGTATGATAAAAGGCTTTTATCATACAGCTTTTTAAAAGAGCTTCTTTAAAAACATTGTTGCACAATCAAGCTGGTATTGGCATTAGAACATTGCAGTATTGGCTTACTTATCCAATATATGTTGTGGAAGCAAGTTAATCAATTGACTTTAATGCAGTTCACACTACCTTAATCATCTTTGTCCAGTTACCCTTACTAATAGCAAGGTGATGGTAATTAGTTATTGATGGCAATCTTTGATATCAAGAACACAGCTACAGATCCTATTGATATTGCTTCCTAAATCTCTGTAGACTCAAACAATACAAGTTATACATATACATAATGAATAAGCAGAAAAGTTAAAATAAAAAAGCTCATAAAGAGTTTAACAATTCAGAGACTGGTAGCAAAACCCCAGAATTAAGTATCACAATGATAAGAGAATAAACCTAAACCTTCCTTAGAACACTATCAAAATTGTAACTTCCTTACATTTCCCTATGAATTTTTGTCTATATCATAACTGAAAAAAAGAATGAGAAAAAATGAGTATTTAATATTGTTGGATTCAAGAATGCTGTTCTTCTGAATTTGTAAGTACAATAGTCATAGCTGAATATGAATGCTAGTCACTAAGTGACATTATTTGCTGAGCCTTGCCAACAGTTTGCTGATTTCCAAAAACTTGCACTCTGCATGTGTCAGGGTGGAAAGTGGAGAATAGCAAGCCAGGAGCCAGAGAAGAACATTGCTACGTTCATATTTGTTCACGGTTTGCACTGAAATAAATTCACTGCCGTTGCTTCCTTGTTAGTCAAAGTTCTGTTTCCATCATTTCCTACAATAATATTTTGCTTTATTTCACCCTGTTTACTGCATGTTGATGCTAGGAGGCATTTTGTGACAGTGAGACAAAAGGGATTTACTGTGAGTTCCCATTGTTCCACATAATAGAACACTCAAAATATTTAATATTTTCTTCCATCTCATCAAGGATGAAACCAGCAAGGCAGAAACATCTTATCTTCAACCAGGGAGGGCTAAACTGGAAATAGTTTGTAGGAAGCCATAATGAACAAATCTGAAAAAAGGGTAGGTAAAGGTTTAAAAGTGATCCTTGGGACCTACCTAAATAAAGAACTAGATCTTTAGATTTTATATATGTATATTAAGGTTCATTATATATATGAAATAGTATTTATTATTCTTTGTTGCTTCATCCCGTCTTCCTGCAAAAAGTCCAGAGAAGAGGTTAAATCTCCTAGAGAGAATTTTATGGTAAATGCAAACTTGACACATCAATACACAACCCACACAAAATATTCCACTGGAATTTTCTAAGTGGGAATATTTTATTTGATTCTTTTCATTTTACTACAGCAAACTTAATGCCCTGTGTGTTAACAAGGCCATTAAAACTAATATAAAAATGTTTAATATTTCCCTGGAAAACTCTTCTATATGCTGTCCTGTTATAACCTAAAAATCAGATGGTGTCTCAAAGTTTGATTTATATGACCTGTTTAGTTTACAGCATACCATTCCAATTTTCTCTGATTCTTTTGTTTAAAAGGTCAAGCAAAATTCCAGAATTGCTAATTGGAGCAAATTACACATTATATTATCTTTTTAATAAAAAGAAGTCATGCTAAATAATAATGCAAACTTCCACTGAGAAACAAGATCTATAAACCATTTTTATTTGAAATTTCATTTAAGTTTTTTTTTTTTTTTTACAATAAACAGAAAATACATTATATTGTATGACTTCCAAGTGCTATATTTTAGGCTTCCTTCCTTGAAACCTAAATAATCATGTACTATTGAAGAGGATTTTTTTAAAGAGTTAAAGTTGCAGCATTTAATTCCTAGTTTGAAAATCTGGTTATTTTACTTTTTCTTCAGGAAATGTAGTTTGGATTTCTGTACAGTTTTCATTTCTAAGTTGGTATGTTTTCTACAGAAATAAATGCAACCACAAAAGCTAGTTTTCTTGAGAAGGGACTCACTCAAGGCCACTTGAGAATACAGTCTAAATGTTGTCATTATGTTTCACAGAATATGCTGGCATTGTTTATGTGAAACTAGAGAAATGAACTAGCTAATGCAATTTATTTGAGAAAGTTGAAAATCAATGTACAATGTCCTTCAACGTAGACTGGAAATACTTGATAATAGTAGGCAAGAGGCCATCTGTGACATAAAGAGTCTAATAAAGCATTTTCTTGGTACTAACAGTATCTTAAAATGACACTGTACATAAGATGGGAAAACACTGAATCCTTTTATACTTCTTTCACATTTGGTCTTTCAGTTTGTTTGTTTTTTCAATACAAAGAAACACCGGTGGCAAATTTCTTCATTAGTTTAATAGCCTCTCCATCATATTGTGCAAAGTAATTAAATTATTGCTCTAAAGGAACTGAATTAGGAGTTATTTTGGTGTTCACAGAAGCTACCCATATCAATAGAAACTTAGTTATACAATAGAAAATCAAGACTTCTATATTTTACTGTTTCAATTAGCCATATTAAAGCTTATTCTTTTTTTCCCATATGTCACTTGAAATTGGAATATTAGATAAATCAGGGTAAAACCAGTGTCAGGTATATATGTAACATTTGTGTTAAATATTATTGGTGAAAATATCCACCAAGTTAATCATCAGGTATGTATAAAAAGTAATTAAAAACAAGATCATAATTTAACTTAGACAAGCTTGGGTAAGCTGATCACAATTAGTTATATTGCTACTGCCATGTTTCACTCTCAATTTTGTCTCTCCCCCACTTTCTGCTTGGCCATATTTTCAAATCATGCATTTGACTGCACCCAGTCACTGTAAAAATTTCCATGAGACTTATGCCATGGACAGAAGCACTCTTAAAAATAATCAATGCAGATACATCAATGGGCAGCACCTTTATATTCCAGGAATACATCAATCAGTTCATCCAGTGGCAATGAAGTTAAGGGTCATTTTCCAAACAGATGTTTATCACTCAAGGACTTAGATTTTCGTAGTGTTTTATTAACCAGCTTTATTAAGAGGGAAAAGTTTCATTATAGAAATCTGGACAACTGAATTTGTTTAGTCAAGCATAACATTTATTTTTAAGTTGTTTTTTTTTTTTCAGTAGGAATACTTTGATCATTTTGTAAACCACCTGGATAATATAGTAGGGAAGTGGCTACCAGTTTTCCTGTTAATAAAGGAATGTGCATATTTTGCAAACTTGTAATATTTTGCAAATTATCATTCTTTCCAAGAATACATTACAACAATATATAATGGGTTAAAGATAACATGTTAGATATGGACAAGCAATCAATTTCTATTCTGATGTTTTGCATTCATAAAGCCAGTCTGTCTCAAAAACATCTGCATAAAAGTTTTCAATTAAATACATTCTTAAATATGTTAATTTCGAATGTATCTTGCATTGAAATAGATTTCTTTATTTTTTAATCCCCAAATTCACATTGATTGGACATTCAGTCTATTTTATGAGCCAGGAATTGTACCACAACACTCAAAAAACTTATATTCAATAGATCATTCATACATTATTCCAATAACTACAATCAGGTTTACATGAAAGCTCAAATTCTAGAAGAATCCCAGCTGTGATTGGATGTAATTATCTAAGTGTACCGTGGCCAAATTGTCACTTGGATATAGCATTCCTTTACCTGAATTAAGGTTAACCCAGTCCAATTTTATATTGTGTGTCTGTAATTACATCTTGCATACTTCCTCTTTAATTCCATAATGCTGATTTGTAATATTGTTGAATCTTTCATGGCTATCTTTGTTTGTTGATTTGCATAGTCTCACTGCTAAGAGAAATTTAGCATTCTACTACACAGGTTTTTTTTAAACTCTCTGCTTATCCCAATGTTTATTCTTCATAAGGTCACATTGAAGGGTTTGGTTTTTAAAGATAATCCATAATAGCTTTTTTTTTTTACCACAACAAAGATTACAAGATGTTCAAAATAGGTTCATTTTAGTAATTGTATGTTACTACATTTTTAGTTATATTAAAGTTGTGCACTAACCAGAATTATGCATGTGAGATAAGCAGCCATATTATCCGTATAAGTTGCATTTGGCATGTATGGCAATCTCCAGACATTTCTCATGTAGAATAAGTTGCAATAACTAATATGTTACACAACCAGGCTTAAGTGAAAAATGTTTGTTTAGTGGCCCACTTCATATTACATGTATATCATTGCAAATAATTCCTTATAAAAATAATTTTATAACTAGAAAAAATAGAATATGTTTTTAATGAAAGATAGGAATTCATGAAAATCAGATGATTGGTCTCAATTACATTCCTTGTACACTTTTTACATTATAATTAAAAATTCCTTTGTTTAAAATCTTCTTAATACATTGATTGATTGATTGATTGATTTTATTTGTCCTTTCTTTTAGGAGTTCCAAGTGGTATAGCATTCTGTTGTTCTCATAACACTACCTCTGTGAGGTAAATTCTAGTAAGCTTCTATGGCTGAAGGTATATTTAAATCTTGGCTAATCCCCTTTTTTCGGCTGATAAATATTAAGAAATACTAATTATTGTCCAACTTATTAGGAAAATCTTTTCCACTTTACTCTTTTGGGTGGAACTATAATAAAGCATGATTTGTAATCTTGTTTTATTTGTATATTATTCTAAATACATTACAGCAGTAGTGTTGTGGTCTGCCAGCAGCCTGTGGAGCTGGCAGTGGAGTTGGACAGTGAGGAGGCTGGGGAGGAACATGGGCTAGTCCTGGTTTCTGAGGAAGGCCCAGTCTCTGCATCGGAGGTGGAGATGGGGCCAGGGCCATCTGGGAGTGATGCACGGACTCCAGAACCTTCAGAGTCGGACAGCAGAAAGGCAGAGAAACAGGAGGAGCCTGTTCCTAGTGCATGCATGCACAGAGCTTCCAGAAGCACGAACAGTTAAAACAAAAGGGATGACTCAGGAGTAAGGCCTGGAGATGTTTGGCCTCTCCAGGCCAAATAAGGCTTAAAAGAGGAGCAAAGGTATGTGGGCACTTTGCAGGAAAGCAACATTGTTAATTCTGTTCCCAGTTGGCATCTCTGTTTACTCTGGAATCTGTGTGGCTTTGCCAAGTAAGTCTTTGGCAGAGTGTCAAGGGATATAAAGATTGGTGATTATCCCAAAGGACTTCTCCCGAAGGACTTTTTGCAACTAATTGGGACTCAGCTGTGAATGAAAGTAATTCACAGCTGTTGCAATAAAAGAGGTTTTGGGGACTACTTGTGTGTTTTAATGACTCAGGAAGCCTAGGTCACATCAAGTAGTCCCCAACCTTTTTGGCTTTGCAGATCACATGAGGGGAAGAGGGAATGATTCTATGCGAGTAGAGGACACACATGCACAAATAGAACTTCACACATGTGCATACTCACCCTTCCACTTCTCTGGCTTGGTTCGAAATGGGCTGTGGCCCAGGGGTTGGAAACCTCTGCATTAAAGTTCACATTTGGAAAAGTTCATTACACCAAAGATAAATAAATTGCTAAACACAAGATCTGAAATTATAGAAAAAGTTAAAAAGTTCTTCAAAAAATATGTGGTAAGGTTCATATTGATGACGAGAGCCTGAATAAATATATTGAAGATTCTGCAATTTTTTTAAAAAAGAACCAATGAAAAGCATAGATATTTTTTAATTAAAAAAACCCCTTTGAATTATTCAAGAAACAGTTCAAAGAACCAATTTAATAAATTAAGTTTGGGAAGACCCAAATGGGCTGATAGGTCAACATTACTAGGAACTGGAAAAGGAATTGTTAGAACCTTTGACAAAACCAAAACCAATTAAAGATATACAGGCAATACCACATACATGGGAAGCAGGGGTGGGTTCTACTTACTTTACTACTGGTTTGCAACGGGACCGCACACAAGCGGAGAAGCTTTTGCGCATGTGCAGAAGCATTTTCGTGACATTAGGGTCAGTGGGCAGAGCCTCCTGCTGGTTTTACTACCAGTTCTGGTGCAAACCGGGGGCAACCCACCACTGATGGGAAGAAACATATACAACTTTGATTAATAGAGAACATAATATCCAGAAAAAACACAGACACACAAACAAATCTCTTATTGAATGTAGATTATAAAAAGTGTTTTCAAATATGATATATAATGATCAAACAGGTGACATAAGCAGCATAACACACCACCTTAGATTTAAAATAAATTTGGTAGAATACATCAACAAACAAAAAATAAAAATAAAAGTGGTAACATGTTTTTTAGATGCAAATAAAGCCTTTGACAATTAAAGTGACTGTACAAACCCAGGATATGCCTGAAAATACTTTTCACAATAAATCAATGGAAAATTGAACTTTAAATTTCATGACAAATGTATACTCCCTGTTTATTGATTGATATTTCATCTTTTTATCTTCTTTTTTTTCTCTTTTCTTCTTTTTTTGTGGTAATTTGTGTGTGTGTGTTGGTAATTTGTTTCCTTTTTTCAAACGTTTTAATAAATAAAAAGGAAAGAAAAACATTGTTTATTAATCTTACGTTCTTGGTAAGGAAGAAGTAGCAACTGTATAATAAAGCTCAGGATGCGGCTTCGTCTAAGATCTCTAATGTTCAACACTTTAAAAATGTGTGGTGGTGCAGCAGTGCATCAACTATTCTGTTAAAGCAGAAATAGCTGCCTAGTCTAATAAATGGAAGCCTTTTTTTCTTCTTCCTCTAGGCTAACAGAGGTGAATGGGAATGATTATTTTAATTATATAGAGACTTGCAGGTTTCTTGTAAAGGATCTTGAATTCATAAATAAGTAAATTGTTGATTTAAAAAAATATATCTTTAGGGTCTACTTTCATCAGTGATATATATATATATATATATATATCTTGAACAAGAATCTATTTTTTTAAAAGTCCTATTTGTTTAAAAAAAAGGAAGTAAAAGATTTATACTTAATTGCCAGACTACTGCTATAAATTAGCTTTACAATAACTTTATAGATTTACTTTTCTTTGTAACCTGTGTTTATTTCTACATTGGTTCTTATCCACATTACATTGAGTCAGTGGTGGGTTCCTCCCGGTTCGGTCCGGTTCGGTCAAGCCGGTAGCAGTGACGATATGATGTCACTGAACCGGTTCTCCCCCCACCCCCCACCCCCCACATTATTTTTACCTTTTATTTGGTCCCACCCCCAATCTATTGCTGCCTCCTGAGTCCCAGCTGATGACTAGAGGGGAAAAAAAACTGCTTAAACTCTTGCCACAGGGCTTCAAAGGGCCATCCTACAGCTGATCAGTGTTAAAAGCAAACAAATGAGTCGGGTCGTAAGTGCGAGGACTGGTCGTAAGTGTGAGGACCTTCCAGAAATGACTCTGACCAGCTAGCCATGCCCACCTAGTCACATGACCTCCAAGCCACACTCACAAAATAAGCCACGCCCACAGAACCGGTAGTAAAAAAATTTAGAACCCACCCCTGCATTGAGTACTATTTTATGCATCATTTTATAGCAAGTTGTTATCATAAACCTGATCTCCAAAATCTTCATCCTTGTGTATAGCCTTCTGTTTGCTAAAGAATGGTTTATATCATAAAGGTTTATCAGTAGTCTTCTGTTACTAAATCAAAATATATACATCAGTTTAGATTGCACCGAAGAGTAAATGAATTACCATATTTTTTCGCTCCATAAGAAGCACTTGACCATAAGATGCACCTAGGTTTAGAGCAGGAAAACAAGACAAAAAATTTTCAGTTGGACCCTGAGAGGACCACAGATAGGTGTTCTCTCATGTTTCAGCTCTTCCTATTGAGTCTTGCACTGCGGAAAAGAGATAGAAGTGGCCAGCAATGGACAAAGACAGAAGAGGCAGGGTTCAGCACTGTAAAAGGACCCCACTGCCATGGCCAGACTGCTATTCACCAGACATTTCCACCCACTTTTTTGGGGGGAAAAGTACGTCGTAT
The DNA here is from genome assembly GCA_022577455.1 of Arizona elegans. Lineage (NCBI taxonomy): Eukaryota > Metazoa > Chordata > Lepidosauria > Squamata > Colubridae > Arizona > Arizona elegans. The sequence continues at coordinate 51,129,888 of JAKOOJ010000008.1, forward strand.
GGAGCGAAAAATATGGTAACATAAGAAAAGTTAGAAACACATTAACACAAATCTTGCAGAAGTAATGCTTTTTATCCCACACAGTTTTTACAAGTACACTTTTTTTAAAAAAGTGTAATAGAGCTGGATTGCTTTATTAATAAAGGTCATTAATAAAAATAATTAGGCTATAGAATAATATTGATGTATAAATGATCATAAAGTAATACTGCTGTAGTAAGCATTTATGTATGTATGGTGCTATCAATTAATCATTTTTTAAGGAAGTAATATGGCTTTCCATATCATTTTACTTAGACAAATGCAAGCAAATATTTTCCTTATTCAAATTCCTGGTCTATTTAGGATAGTCCAGTGGGTCCTTTTGAGCGGATTTAATAGAAGAAAAAGCTGTACCCTATGCATAAAATGGAAATATCACTGAATATATTAAACCACTTCTTTAATGGTTCTTACCTGCCTATAGGGGCCATGGTCTGCCCCAGGGGACCACCAGCATAAAAACAATTTAGCAAACTTATTATTACAACTACATTAAACATAAGCAACTCAAATAAAATGGATTGCAGTGCATTTTCCAATTTATTTTTTCATCTAAAGTGAGGAAGAATGAATTAGTTTTAAAAGCAAGTAATAAAATAACTTCCTAAAGAGTCGGAAATTTTTTCTATACATGGAACTTCTCTGTGGAATTTGAAATTAAAGTTCCAACTATACAGATCAGGGGTGGGTTCTAAATTTTTTTACTACTGGTTCTGTGGGTGTGGCTTATTTTGTGGGTATGGCTTGATGGTCATGTGACAATTCTTTAGGATTTAGCAGAGGTACTGGTCTACCAGGCTTTTAACTGCTTGCAGAGCTGTACTGGTCTACCCATTTGTTCTTGGAGCATTCCAGTATACCCATTTGTTTTTGGAAGCTCCAGTCTATCCATTTGTTTTTGGAGGCACTGGTCTACCCATTTGTTTTTTGAGCGCACTGGTCTACCACCACACTGCCTTTTAACACTGATCAGCTGTAGGGCAGCCCTTTGAAGCCCCGTGGCAAGAGTTTAAAGAGTTTTTTTCCTTCTAGCCTATCAGCTGGGACTTGGGAGGCAGCGAATAGAATGGGGCAGAGCCAAATAAAAGGTAAGAATAACGCGGAGGGGGTAGGAGGGCCCAGTTCCCGAACAAAGAGAACTGGTTCAGTGACAAAATATCACCGCTACCGGCTCGGCTGAACCAGGCCGAACCGGGAGGAACCCACCACTGATACAGATATCCTAAAGCAGAGATTTCCAACTTCTCAAGTTTAATCTGAAGACAAAGCGGAAAAAAGAAGAGGAGCAGAACAGAACTCCATTGGTTCTTTTCTGACTCTCAAATATTATTTTAAATTAGCTTTAAACTATCCAAATAGCTTAAGTCAAACACTTCCAAACTAACTTACCCCAAAAGGATCCAACTGCATCCAGTTTCGGGACAAATGGAAAACATTTACCAAATTTGCAATTATGCTTGCTTTTTCTTCCCGTCCACTTATTCTTTTCTTTTTGTTAAACATTCTGAGCTTCCTAAATGGAGCATAGTTCTTTGTTTTGAAAATGTTGCTCTTTTAAACATTTTCACTGTATGAAAGTATTGTACTTACTTTGTGTTCTTCCATATCTATACAGCCGAAATGAAAGGATGTTTGTGCAGAATGTTTCCTTAAAAAACAATACTGCTCTATCACACCCAGTGGGTGGGCAGGTTATTTTGACATTCCTCTTTTAATTAACTTGTTGTACAAACAAAGGCTACTAGATGAACACAATTTATCCCTGGCATATATTTTCAGCCAGGAGGCAGATGACTATTGCTCACAGATGAAATAATGTACTTCTACTTGCTCATGTAAAACAAACTTTAAATGTCATTTTATAGTCATTAAGATTACACAGCACAGGGCCATCTTAAAATACAGCAATTAACAGAAGAACCTCTCATTAACCTGAAGTTCAAGGGTCAAAAACTATCATCAATTGTTTCTAACACAAAATTAAATTGGTTTATGCCAAGTATAATGATCTTATAATCAGGAAAAAAAGTGAAATAAAAAGAACAAACATTGCTTGAAGGATGCATTACAAAAGAGAGAAATATCATCCAATACATAAATATGACATTGTTCATAGTCATGACTAAAATGGTTATTGTATATTTCTTCTGTTTCTCTTAAATTGGAACTCACCCTTTTGGTTTGGAGAGGTTTTCTGCTTGTCTTTGACATCAACCTTGGCATCATTTTTTTTATTGAAAAAGTTTTTCAAATACAAATTTTCCCCCCTTTCCCCCCCTCCTCCCTAACCCCCCTCCCCCTCCCCTCCCCCTGTGACTTCTTCATAATAAAACCCAAATTCATAACAGATTATATAATACTTTACCATCCCCTTACTCCATCCCCATATACTGACCCTTTCTTTCTAATAATATTATCATATCCCCCTTATACTATACATTTCAAAATGACATTCTACTATAACATTATATAATAACTCCTAATTTAGCATAATAATATTATTATATCTCCCAGTTTAGCGGTTTCTACTCGTAATCTATCCTTTTTCTAACCCCCATAGATATATCTCTTAAATCAAATCTTTTATGTATATTAATATAACATTTCAAAGCAACCTTCCACTGTAAAACTATATAATAAATTCTAATTTAACATTTATTCAATTCATAGTCTACCCATTTCCTTCACCCCCATCGTTATATCTCTTAACTCAAATCTTTTACATATATTCATATCTAAACATAATATCCCTTTTCTTAAACTAAACAATCAATAAACTAACCTGTCTCCACCCACTTTCCTACAAGACTACCATACTTAATAATTCTTAGTATCTTTATTCTTCTGCCCACACCACTAAAAAAAATATTCCCTTATGTAAATAAAATCCTCTTAAAAAGACTTTAGGCTTATAATAATATCTTCTGTAATGTCTTTCAGCTGGACTGTAAACTCCATCACCCATGTTAGGGTAACATCACATCCTAATTCCAACAGTATGTTCGGTATCTTCAATTACCTTCTGCCCCCATCAATAGCAAATATCTTCATAAAAAAAAAAAAAAAAACAACAACCACCCGAGTGACTTTATATTTGTATTCCATATAGTGTCTGTAGAGGTGTCTTTTATCCAAATTATTAATTCCAACCACCGTAATAGGGTAACAGCCAGATCATCTGCATGCCCCAATTCCATAACACTCTTGCCTTGTGGCTCAGCATAAACGTAGTATATTTATCAAAGAATCCAAAAAAAAAAAAAAGATAGTTCCAATCCATTCAGTGTAAGGCCCTTTTCACATCCCAAAAGTACAGCACTGCAGAGGTCTGTCATTCTCCTCAGGATAATATAAACCAATACTTTGCCGATTATCTTTTCATATATTCAATCATCTCTTAAATAACTGGCATTACACTGTTGTTTAGTTTAAAAGTTTTTGTTTTTGTGAAACCTGCTTCTTCTTTTCTTGACTTTTTGTGGGTTTGATTTCCTTTCTGTAAATTGTGTATCAACTATTTGGTTTTCATGCTGATCTATAACTTGATCTTGTTGGTTTTGCTTTTGTGGCTTAAATCTCCATTCTGGTTCTATAAATTGTATATCAACTGATTGATTTTCATGCTGGTTTGTAACTTGATAAGTTATTAAATTAGAATCCAAAGCCACCTCTCTTGTATTAAATAGTCCAGCTGAGACCTCTAAAGGAGAATCCAGAAGCGGCTCATCTGTAGAGACCTCTGTGACTTGTTGTTTCTTCATTACATCCAACTCCTTCTGCTTATCTTGAATTTCTATCTCTTGTCGATTTTGCTTTTTGAGGACCTTATAGTAAAATTCTTCCGCTTTTTCAACAGTATCTAGCTGATATCTTTCTCCTTGATATCTCAATATTATACCCACTGGAACGTCCCACCTGAATGAAATATTTTGTTTTTTTTAGCTCAGTCACCAAAAGTCCAAATTTCTTTCTATCTTTTAACATCTTAGGCGGCAATTCTTTATATATCCAGATCTTTCTTCCATACAGTTGTGGAGTAGAATTAAAGGATTTTTGCACAATATCATTTCTTATTTCTTTATCTGTGAAGTAAATCACTACATCTCTAGGCAGTTGCCTTTGCTTTGCAATCCAAGAATTTACTCTATAGGCCTTGTCAATCTTACAAGATACCTCCTCAGGATGAACCTTTAAGATCCTAGCCAGAACTTGAGCAGATATTTTTCTTAAATCATCTCTATTATTTTCCTGTAACCCTCTCATTCTGACCACAAATTTTGTGAGCTGGTATTGCATCATTACAACTTCTTTTTCAATCCCTTGCTTTATATCTTCTGCATTGTAAGTCTCGTGACCAGCTTCCTTTTTAGACTTTACTTCTAAACTGTTGTCTTGAATATTTATCAAATCATTTTCAATTCTTTGTATTTTATTGTCCAAATTATAAATCTTATCATCAACTTCCTCCATTTTAGACTCTAATAATTTGATATTTGTATCCATCTTTATGACAACTTCTGAAAAAGCATTAGTCACTGTTACAATCTTTTGTTGCAGATTATCATACCTTAGTTGTATCATTTCTTTAATTTCCTGCCTTAATTTTTCAAATTTCTGATTCACAATCTCGTGATATTTTGCCTTTTCCTCCTGAAGAAATTCTTTTAAATTAAAATCATTCTGCTGAGTCTGTAAGCTCAGAACTTGTTCACATAGTTGTAAATGTGGGAGCACCCCCCCCACTGCTTGTTTGTCAGGCTTTATTAATTTTAACGCCATCCTGCCACACAAAAGAACTTTTTTTTTCCCAAGGGAAACTTTTCCCCAAACAAGATCAAATACAAATCTCCAAGAAGAAAGAAACTTAAAATAGATATTTTCCTTCTAGATTCTAGCCAGCAGTATATATTTCGCTACTTTGTAGCTTTTACGGAAGGACTTTCACTTTTGGCTTTCTTCTCAAGCCTCAGCAGTCACCATTTTAAACTTTTTTTCCCCCTTCAGTTAGAAACGTTTGTAAAATCATTAAAAATACTTGCGATTTTAGGGTCCCAGGTTCAAATCTCGCTCTCTTTAACTAAACCATCTGTTAGTTTTATTGGTTGGTTCGGTCCCGGCGCCTGGCTCTGCAAAAAGGCAGAGTTCTCCCGAAGCTCGGAGCAGCGGCAAGGGAAAATAGGGAGCCACAATCTGCTTGTCCCCAAGAGTAAAAAAAAAACTCTGGGGATTTCGCAGAGGGCTCTACCTGCCCTCGCCTGCTCTGGCTCGCATTTCCATCAGAAAATGGAGTTTTTCGAGCCGCCTTTCAGGTGTAAAGGCGGCTCTTTACAGGCAACGGGGCTGGCGGTCATGGAGGACTGTCTGGCGGCGACGGAAGCCAGACCGGAAGTCAACCTTGGCATCATTTTTGAACCCTCTGAAATCTTCCTCATCTACAATAAGAGAAAATCCACAAATATATGTGAGAAGTTTTATATCCAAATATATTTCAATCTTCGCTTAAAATATTAACAGAATCCACAGTGGTCTGAAAATCAATGTCTCCAAATTTATCAAATTAGCAAACTTCCTCAAACCCCAAAATAAGTTGCCTAGACCTAATCCACACTTCAAAAGATAAGGTTTGCAAACACAAATATAGTTAATTAAATTAAGTCTCCCAGCAGAACTGTATCTTCACAAGAATACATCCTCTCTCACACACGTGCACCTCAGCACGTAGACACTTGCACACTCCAGACAAGTGCCCCCTATAAAAGTTTGCTGCTATACCCCATTTCTCTGCAGCCTGCCCCTAAAAACAAACTCTTTTGCTTTTAGGAATAAATATTTCTTCTTTCACAGCTGTCTGGATCTCATTTTTATTTATTCTTGGAACCCCAAATTATTCTTCAGACAGATATACCATAGTGTACCATATATAGTATTTTTAACATGTGTTACTGGTAAATCCTAGTCAAAATTTAGCAGAACTGGATGAAGTTTGCAAATATTGCAGACTATTCTGTGACACTGGCTGTAATTTAGAAAAATAGGAATGAGGGGATTTAAAATATGATTTTTTAAGCTTTCAGCAGGTTTGGGTCCCCCCCCTTTTTTTCTATGTTCAGTCAATGTTTACTTGTACATGATACACAACATGTATATTTCCATGAGTTTTCTTGCAAAATAATAAGTTCAGTTATCAAGTTATGCATTAAAATAACATGTAAGGCTATTTAGAAGGAAATAAAAAAGAAATTTCTAGTCACTTAAAAAAAAAGTCCAGGAAGAATAAAAAAAAAAGAGGCAGAAACAAGAACTTTATGAAACAGAAAATTATGCAGAGCAACAGTAATACAATGGCACCAACTTTAAAATCAGATATTGCCAAACTGACAGAGAGTAGGTGGTAATAGCAAAAGAAAGAGAAGCAAAAAAAAAAAAAAGTAGATTATATATACAATAAAAGTTGTGTCCTTCTATATATTTACAAAGGTCTAAGTGGCAGTATCTCTCAAAAGAGTCAAAAAGTCAAGATGATAGCAGTATCTGTGCAATCAAATCTCACCAATGTCTATTTCTGTTATATGTAAAAGAAGTAGGACCTTATATGCTGTCACAATCTTAACTTTTTTTTAAACCCCATCCCCATGTATGTCCCAGCTGTGAGAATCAGTTTATAGTTGCAAACCAATGTATGATTAGTTGCATTTATATACTTTTCTATATACAACCATAATTATTTGCCATTCAGAATGCATTAGGATAAAATTAAGGGAAAAGAGGCCATAATGGGAAAGGTGGGTGAGATGGAAGATTCTCACAGCTGGGGCATTCATGGGAAGGGAGAGAGTTAAAAAAAAAAGTTAAGATGGCAGTTGTGACAGCATATAAGGCTCAGCCTCTATTACATGTGACAGAAATAAACATTGGTGATTTCTTTGATTGCACAGGTACTATCATTGTGACTTTTTGACTCCTCTCACAGATGTCGCCACTCATAGCTTCTTAAGCTCTTTATATAGAAGGTCGCAACTTTTATTGTTTTTGAAAGAGAGACTGGTTTTTCCACTGGAGGATGGGAAATAGGGAGATATGGCCATAAGGGCAGAAAAGACACTTTTCTGCGACTATAAAAAATATCAAAGGCAAAACTCAAAAACTTTGGAATTATTAGAGAAAATAGTTTGATTTAATGTTTACAATAAATGTTTTTGCTGCAAGAAGTCTACAAAATACAGAATGAGGAAGTAAACAGCTTCTCTGCAAGTATAGCACCAACTACCTTCTTTTAAACAGAACAAGAAAATGAATGAATGAACAGCAGTTGAACTTTGAAATAAAACTGTGGGATACTTCCTGTAGAAAAAATAAATTTGACACATTAATTGGTTTTCTGTTATTTGAAATTTGTTAAATTTGTCTAAAAGCAAATTGATTGCACTGATTAACATCTATAATTTATGCAGTGCTAATTATTGGACTTTTTATATTTTTAGGTAATTTACAAGATAAGAACCCACTTACATTTAATTGTGTGCTTTAAAAAATATTGTCCTGGGGTGTTTCTCTCCCCCCCACCTCTCTCACTCTCACTCTCACTCTCACTCTCTCTCTCTCTGTCTCTCTCACGCACACGCACACACACACATGCATACACATGCACAGACCAAGAATTTGAATTCAGTGTTATGCTTGCCTACTATCTGTACCTCTGTATAATATACTAGTAGCATGTATGTGTGCTATATTATGTAATAACTATGATGAAAACATATCCTTGTAAATGTAAAATATAATTTGCAACCACATCACCCTTAGATGGAATGGACTATTATTATCTGCATGTGCTGCAGAATTGTAATGATTGATAAATGATTATAACGTTGTCAGCATATTTAAAACAATAGGTGATGTTAAGTTAGCACTGGTGTTGTGTGAAGCTAAACATATATCCATAATTGGGGGCAAAGCACTGCAATTCCAATAAGCTGGAAGAGTGGTGGATAGTAGCTCTAGGAAACCAAGCTTAAATTTTAGCAGTGTTTAGATGAGTAGTTTAGCAGAGAATTTTCCACTTTGGGGGAAAATTCCATAAAAAAGATGTTTTCAAAATGGAGGAAAGTCCTCATGAACAATCTTTTCAACTGTTTCTCACTATGCTTATGTAACTATTAAAAAAAGAAAATAAATGAGGTTTTAAATATGTTGCAAGCAGAGGTGAAATCCAGCAGGTTCTGACAGGTTCTGGAGAACCAGTAGCGGAAATTTTGAGTAGTTTGGAGAACTGGCAAATACCACCTCTGGCTGGCCCCAGAGTAGGGTGGCAATGGAGATTTTGCAGTACCCTTCCCCTGCCATGCCCTCCAAGCCATGCCCACCAAGCCACGCCCACAGAACCGGTAGTAAAAAAATTTGGATTTCACCACTGGTTGCAAGGCTACTAAAAACAGATGAAGTGATAGCTTCCCTTTTTATATAATAAGCTTGAGGATAGAATTCATTTAAACATATGGACAAGTGGAAGTTAGCTTGCATCTTCTCTATAGTGTTTGGTATAGTTTGTACCATGTAGTAGACGAAGAAAATTGTGTTATAGTTGGTGTAGACTGTAGAGTGATCAAAGTAAAGTATGTTCTATACACAAACTGGAATCTTTGGCTTCCAAAAGAACAATCTTACACAGAATCACCTTTTTATGTACTCTTTGATGCAACATCCAGTTTAAACTTCACAGAAATGGTTGTAATTGCTGCTTCATGTGGCTTTGACATCAGTTGAAAACTAGAAGGCTAAACTGTGCAGCTAATGAGTCCTCAAGTAGACCTCATGAATCAATGGTAGATTACAGTGAGACACAACCGTTATAAGAAAGAGTGGATGATTTGATATGATGAACCATGCCAGATGCTGAGAATATAGGACCAATAACTCAATCACAATGCAAAGCTATTTTTCAGTCACCGCATATGTTTCCCGGCACAAACTATCCTTGGCCAATGAAGAAGAAATGAGTGGGTGAATTACATCAATGTAAAACTTTAATTTGTGATGAGATTTCTGTTCGTCTGTAATTTGAATCTTGCAGTGCATATGTGCAAAGTTTTAATTGGCCAAGATGATTTTATAATGATTGAAGGAAATAACAACTGCAGATTATTCCGTTGCTGAAGAAAAGATAATCTGTTGGCAATAGATAGAAAAATGGTTTAAGTGATTTAAGTGATTATTGAAAGGATGGTAGAGAGCTAGATGCTATATCACACATTAAGAGCATTATCAGGTATAGCCAGTGGTGGGATTCAGCCAGTTTGCATCACTTCGGGAGAACCAGTTGTTAACTTTCTGAGCAGTTTGGCAAACTGGTTGTTGGAAGAAATCATTAGGGCAGAGAACCGATTGTTAAATTACTTGAATCCCACCACTGGCATAGCTATTGTTTTGTGCATTGCAAGTTGATATTTGGGGACATATTTTACACTACCGCTAGGGATTTTTTGAGAATATACAGCAATAGTGGAGGACATTTTGAATCATATATACATATATTGATTGTATATATGTGTGTGTGTGATTTTGTATATTTATATATACAGAATATATATATATATATACACACACACATATATATACATACACACACACATATAATATTGAAATATTATATAAATATATAGCTGATGTATATTTATATAATATTTTTCTAGGATCAAGCCCAGAACCAGTCCCTAGATTCCTAGAGACAACTTTTTCAAGACAATATTATTGCCAGTATTTGATGTCATAGAGATTCATTAATAAAGCAGAAGAATTAAACATGTAAGAACACTGGCAAGGGTGCAATTGCACCAAAAACAGCACTGCTAGAAAGAGGCCTTGTTTTGATCTACTGCATCAGACTAGTAGAGCTAGTAGATGTGACATATACAAAATATATATCCAAGATAATGACAGAGCAATTATGCTCACATTTACCATCTACTATAAGATATGGCAAACTCAGAAATGAGTATTCTTGGCTGGATCTCCCCTGTGGAATATATGAGGATCAACTATGACAATGTTTAGAAAGTTAATGAAAAAAAAATGGATATTTAAGCAGGCATTTGGGGACTGACATGTAGAAGTATGTAGGTAAGTTTAATATAGGGGCTGTTAAAGAGACTGTTCAAGAGACTGACATATTTTAGTATGTTATAGCAGATTAGCTTTTGTGAAAGGACCACTTGGAAAATCCATGGTGCAAATTCTAGATTAGGAAATCGAAAACAAAAATGAATTAGAGAAAGACTCTGCCAGAAAAGTATGCTGAAGTAACCAATGACAGTGATTGCTCAACTTGAGGGCAATTTCTTTTAAAAAGTTGGTCACAGTTTTTTAATGCAGCCACATTAGCCATATATTTTAGAGGGATGGGTTCCATGTAGGAATTTCAATAATAAATGGGTTTGGGGGAATCTAGCAGTTTTTATCTTTAATCCAGTCTCACAGAAGCACCAGAAGGCTTTCTATTCCAATTTAAAGTTCCTATGGGATTCAAAATTATATTACAGTTATCTCATAAGGTGTATGTGGTAAGATGTGTTATAATAAAGACACATGAAACAAAATAATCGTGTCTTTGAATAAAAAAGGACTCCAAATAATATTAAGAGGTAGCAAAAGATGTTTGGGCAAATTACAGCTACTCTTTTATTCATTATGTTTAACCATGAAACTACTGGGGTCTTGTAATGTTAGCTAATGAAGTGATTGTGACCAGGTCCTTACAGAGATTGCCAAAGGTTTGTCCTTAACATTAACATTTATACCATTTTAAATCTGTGATGCCATCTGCCATCTGTGACAGAGAAAACCTGCTTTGAATCCTCTTTTCACTTTAAAAATACCTTTTAGTCAGAGGCAGGGGTGGGTTCCACTTACCTTTACTACCGGTTCGCAGCGAGAGTGTGCGCATTCGCTTCTGCACATTCGCAGAAGCTTCTGCACATGCGCAGATCATCCATGATGATGTCGTGGTGGGTGGGTGGAACCTCCCGCCGGTTTTACTACCAGTTCTATAGAGCTGAACTGAACTGGGAGCAACCCACCACTGTTCAGAGGTGGTATTCAGGAGGTTCTGACCAGTTCTGGAGAACCGGTAGTGGAAATTTTGAGTAGTTTGGAGAACCAGTAAATACCACCTCTGACTGGCCCCGCCTCCATCTATTCTCTGCCTCCTTTTCTGATAGTTCCCTGAAGAGCACCTGAGTAAACAATACAGATAATTCCAACTTCCTCAGATATGCTTCCAACTATCTTGTCTGCAAGAAAGTTCAGAGTCCTTGAGTTGTAGCAAAATATAATACAATCGTTTCAGCTTACTGCTTGAGTAAAAAAGAATAACAAAGTTTCCAATCCAGTAGATGGCAGTATTACACACTGTCCTTTCTTCCCCGCTATTGTAATCCAAAAGTTCTTTGTCAATAAAATGGAGAATTAAAACAATCCTCAGAGGAAGAAGAAAAAATTGAATCCCAGCAAAATAGATATTTTCAATAAAAGGCACGAAGGCTTAAAAATGTAAGACAGCTCCCAATTCTATCAATCCTTTTCAATCCAGACCCAGTCAAAAACAAAACAAAGATTTATACCACCACCAATGCAAATGGTTTAAAAATAAGAAATAAATCCAGCTTAATTTCTCTGCTTAATTTCCTTTTATCTCCAATATCTTCAGTCTCAGGGTGTTCTTTTATATTGATTTAAATTGAAAGTCTCTCACTGCATCAACTCACTGTCCCTTTAATCTTCTTCCGGAGCTGTCCCAACTTCAGCAGCTACAATGACTGCCGCCCCACCGCTAGAAAAAGGGCTTCTCCTGGATCAACCAGGGACTTTGCGGTGTTCCTGGGATTGTCAGGATGTGCCCTCCACTATCACAGTCAAAACGAGACTGTGAGCTCCAAAAAGGACCATCTAGGGGCGGGGTTCTTGGCGGCGATCCTAGAGCCCAGAAATCCTCCGACCGTCCCGTCGTGACGTCAGCTCCTCTGATCTATTCTCTGCTTCCTGAGTCCCAGATGATTAGGAGGAAATGGGGATTTTGCAGTAACCTTCCCCTGGAGTGGGGAGGCAATGGAGATTTTACAGTCTCCTCCTGGAATGGGGAAAGAATGGAGATTTTACGGTATCCTTCCCCCGCCATGCCCACCAAGCCATGCCATGCCCACCAAGCCACACCCACAGAACTGGTAGCAAAAAAATTTGAATCCCACCACTGCTTTTAGTGTTCTCCATTCTTCAATATTCCCCAAATTTCCTGCTGCTTAAATGGACTAACATAGGTTTATCTTATCTGACCTGGAAAAAAAAATTGGAATGAAAACTAAATGACAGCGGAAAGTTAGATCTTTTATTGCATCATTTTGAGTCATCTGGATTTCTGCAGATATGGTAGCCCTAGACAAGGTTTGCCTAGCTGTCACCTCCACTCAACTGGAAAGGATTGTATTCTGCAGAATATCTCAGAAAATATCAGTGCTTCTGGCATAGGGTATAGCAAGGAAAAATATCTTCTGGGCAAGCCTAATAGACACCCAAATTCTTATTCCTCTCCCTATTTGCACAGTGTCCAACTGTATCAAAAATATGGCTTATCTTCTCTCTTCCTGGACAGCATTTCAAGCCTGATGTTATGCAGTCCAAGCCATCTGTGTTAAATGTCTCACCCCTCAGATTGGCAGCTGCTGGAAAAATCAGCCTATTTTCTAAAAATGCCTATGACACTCAGACCTTACCGCAATGTTAGAAATAGAACTTAGCCCTTGTTTTAGCACCTCATGTTTTCATTTAATTTAACTAATTAAAGGATTCAAAGAAAGGCGAGGGAGACATATTGAAATTTACTGGTACTCCTTTGCTTCTTCATGCTCTAAGCACGGAGACTGTATTGAACAATCCATCAGATCTTCTGAATAGATGGAATATTTTACACACAATCTGAATCAAACAAGTTAACTGTCAATACAATTTAGATGTTTCTGCCCTAAATATATCAGCATAGATTATTCATTTTTTTCCCTTGCATGTGAAATCCTAAACAAAGAGAGGGTTAAATAAGAAGTTATTCAACTTCAAATAATAATTTGTAAAACAAATGTTAACCGTAACCCTGACAAATCAGGGTAGAACAGTTCTTTTGAAGAACATGCATTGTTCATGGGAGATAAGCCTCTGATGGAATTTATTCCCTGTTATTGGTATAATGCCATTCTAATTGATTATAGTTTTATCAAGAGTTATTAAGAACATCATTGTTGATCTAGAAGTGGCTTGAAATATATGACAATAAGACCCTATCTTATATTTTTTTTTTGAACTCTGAAATAAGGGCTTGGCCTTATTGCCATGCGCTCAAAAGTCCAACTGGGCTTATTATCAGGGGATGTCTTATTTTGGGGGAAACAGGATAGATAGATAGATAGATAGATAGATAGATAGATAGATAGATAGATATAGATATGCATGTATGTATATGTATATGTACATGTATATGTATATGTACATATAGCTATGGGTTCATATGTATATGAACCCATAGCTTCTACATGAAACAGAGCCTGAAGATGACAGGGTTGTGAGCCTGTCGAAACGTTGCTTTAAGAAAAACTTTTAAAGTCACTGGTAGGATTTTAGCTGAAGTTTTAAAGGACCTTGCAGAGTGCTCTGTAAGGACTTTTAGAAGATTTTAAGCTGGGATTTTAACCAGGATTTTAAATATTTTAACCAACTTATTTATAATGACGCGGGAAAACACCCGAGATTTTAATTTTTTGCATATGTATATATGTGTATACATATATGATTAACTGATTTTAGTTTTAGCCACTCATAATAATTGATATAAGATGAGTAGCACATAAATTCAGATCAATCAATTAACTTGGTAAAAAGTTCTGCAGATAAATACTGTAGAAACTACTTTCCAATTTTTTGCTCAATGACAAATTCAGATTAGGATAAGGGCATACAAAGAAAAAGAAAGGGTAGCATATGCGCTTCTGAACTTGTTGCTATTCTTTATTCAGAAGTAAACTAAGTTAGAATTTATACACAGATATTAAGGTGAGACTAGCTGGTACAATGCCAAATATTTACTTCAAATGCCTATGTCTATATTTATAACCATCTGAAAAAAATACAAGTTTTTAATAATACCACTTTATGGTTATTTATTTAATTTTGTTTACATTGCTGCCATTCTATCATTCTTTTTAAAAATTGAACTATTTTCCCACCAAGGTTTATTCTAAGGGGTTTCTTTTAGCTACTTCTCTTTTTTCAGTTAACTGTCTTAATTTATAATATTTTATTTCATTAAAGAATAAAAGGCACTTTAACAATGGAGTGCTGATATAGATCGTTTAATGCTCAGCTGTATCCATTATCATGAATTAAAGGAATTATATGTAGACTAGTAATCCCATCAGAGCACAAGGCTTAATTGAATGGAAGTAGACTGATAAATTGACAATTCTATATGAAGTTATCATTTCCTAGAGCATAGCTCACATGAATTGGAGCAGGAAGCATTCATGAGTAACATTTATTATTTCATACTGAGTTATTTTAAGGTTTGCAATATGAAATGTAAGCATGGATTCTTTAGAACAACCCAGCCATATAACTCCTATTCACATTATAAACCCAGAAGCAATACATTTATTGCTTCTTTTGAAGTAAGAACTGAATATAAACTGCAAGCATAAAGAGCACAATAAGCCTCTTAAGGTATGCTTTGAGCAGACAAGAAACTTTCATTATATAAAGTAGATGCAAATTATTTTTCAAAAGGTTAATGTGATAGACTAGGTATGCCTGTATTTCTGTGCATTTGGGTAGCTGCAATATTTTATATATTTATCTCCAGAATTGTTCCCACTTTTTAATAATGTGGGCCAACCTTGGTAGATTTCAAAGAAATAAATAGTGCCATACCAATAGGTAGGGAAGCATTAAGAGATATCAGGCTCTAGACTAGATAGACAGAGACATTTAGTCAAAGGGTACTGTACTTTTATATAAAATTTATATTCCATAATATATATACACCAGCCTCATATTCTATCTCTGAGAAGGTAAGCAGAAACATCTGTCAGAAACCTGTGCATCCAAATGACAATGTGAATGCTATGCTGTGGTAACACAAACGCTACCTCACAAGCTCTCCTCACTCTTTGTGCAATGTTGTACTGCATATGCAAAAGTGGCAGAACTTGCCACAGGATGATGCAACACATGTTTATCTTTTTTTTTTTTTTGAGTATCTTGCAGAGACCTCAAATAATTGAATAGAACTAGAAACAATCCTGTCCAAACTTTACAGATGTGATACTAGTTAATATAAATTCCATTTCTCCAAAAGTGAGTTTTAGACTCAGTGCATTTGAAAAAGCCCAGTTTGGGTGAGATGGATGTAGGCATTTTACTATGTTCCTGACCACAGGATTCCCCACTCTGAAAATCTTTAAAGCTGATGACAGTATTTTGTTAAAAGGTTTGGAAGCTTCAATTACTTTCCAATTACTTTGGAATTTGTCTGCTAGGCATTTAACTACCTATCATACATTGCAATTTCAAAGGAATAACGCCTGATTCCTTTGGTGAGAATCATTTAAATAAGTTGGACTTTTTCTTAAATCTAGTTGATACCACTTCTATGGTATGATTGCTTGTCTGACTGAAAGTAAACATAATAATTGCAGTCAAGCTTCTTAGCTAAAAGGCACCCATTTTTTTGCATATATATATATATATATATATATATATATATATATATATATATATATATATATATATATATATATATATATTGAAGCGAAAGCTTGGTGTAGTAGTTAAGACACCAGAGTTAGAAACTGGGAAATTCTGAGTTCTAGTTCCATTTTAGGCATGAAGTCAGCTAGGTAACCTTGGGCCATTTGATATCTCTCACTTGCAGATGATGCTAAACTGGCAGGAATAGCCAACACCCCAAAAGACAAGTTCATAATCCCAAAGGATCTTGACAGACTTGAACAATGGGCCCTATTCAACAAAATGAAATTTAATGTGGAGAAAAGCAAGGTTTTACACTTTATACCAATAGTAAAAGTACAGATTAGGCAAAACTTGGCTCAAAAGCAGTAGCTGTGAGAGGGACATTAGAGTCCTAATGGGCGATCATTTAAATATGAACCAGCAACGTGTGGCAGCAGCCAAAAAAGCTAATAAAATCCTTCATTGTATAAACTGAGGCATAGAATTGAAATTACATGAAATATTAGCACCACTTTATAAAACTTTAGTAAGGTCACACATGGAATACTGCATCCAGTTTTGGTCACCACATTTACAAAAAAGGTGTTGAGACTTTGGAAAAAGTGCAGAGAAGAACAACTGAGGTGTTTAAAAGCCTGGAGACTAAAATATGTGAAGAACGGTTGCAGGATTTGGGTTTGGCTAGTCTAGAAAAAATAAGGACTAGGGGAAACATGATACCAGTATTCCAGCATTTGAGGGGCTGCCACAAAGAAGAGGAGAGTCAACTTATTTTCCAAAACACCAGAGGGCAGGCAAAAACAATGGATGGAAACTAATCAAGGAAAGAATTAAAAAGAAATTTTCTAACAGTGAGAACAATTAACTAGTGAAACAGCTTGTCTTCAGAAGTTGTGAAGAAGCTTGGCTATATCACTAGAGATTTTTAAGAAAAAATAGGACATCCACTTGTCTGAAATGGTTTAGGATCCCCCGCTTGATCAGGGATTGGAATAAGAAGACCTCTATTCTGAATTCCTAAAAAGTTGCCAATGGCAAACTGCTGTAAAAATATTTGCCAGGAAAATGGAAGGACTAGCCCTTGCAATATCAAGAGTAAAAAAATAATAATCAATGAAATAATATTAATGTCAACTTGCAAAGCATCCCTGGCCTGCTCTCAAGTTGCCATAGGCCAAGGGGGATGTCTTTGCTGTGAAGCAGTACAGCAGCCAAAGACAGATGCACATTCCAGACTTATCTCTCTCATAGCTGTATCCCAGGGTTACCCACAGCAGCTGGAGTGGCATGACTTCTATAACCTGTGAAATTGTTCCATTGGCAAATGTGATTGATGACACACCCTGGGAGGAGGAGGAAAACAGGGTCATGATTGGGGCCCTGACAATTAAATGGTCACATATTGTTGTTGGTTAAGGACTATTTCAATGTCTTCTACAAGAGAAGGAGACAATATACTGGTACCTTGGTGGCAGCAGGGGCTACCAAGGTAAAGGTTTCCCCCCTTTATTTCTTGGAAACATGGAAATTGCAGACTCAGTATATCTAAAGGGCAAAGAATTGGGATTTATAAGATACTACCACAAAACAAAGGCCAGTGTGGTCCATAAATAAACAAAAAAAAGGCAAAACAGAAGAAGCTATTCCTGCTCTCTGCAAAAACAACTCCCAGCTCCAACTCCAGAAATATGCGTGTAAATATAACTCACTATCAGAATTCACAACTCTGAGTATCAGGTGTTTTTTATTCCTTGAAAAGTCCTTTCTCTGTTGACTTACAGGTAGTCCCTGACTCACAACCATTTATTTAGCTACCATTCAAAGTTACAATTATGCAAAAAAAAAAAAAAAAGTGATTGACAACCAGTCCTTGAATTTACAACTGCTGCAGCATTCCTGCAGTATGTTGGGCATTTGGCAACCAGCATGTATTTACCATAGTTGCAGAGTCCTGGGATCATTAAATCATGATTTGTAATGTCCCAGCTGACTTCTGTCAAGCAAAGTCAATGGAGGAATCATATTTATTTATTTATTTATTTATTTATTTATTAGATTTTTATACCGCCCCCTCTCCCGAAGGACTCGGGGCAGTGAACAGCCAAAATTAAAAAACATACAATTTTAACATTAAAATACGTTTCAAACAGAATTAAATCCAAAATGGCTTCCCAATTTAAAACGCCTTACCCATGACCCTATAAATAAGACGAATTTAAAATTTAAAATTTCCACATTTAAAAAGGGGAAAGATTTAGGCCAGGCCAGCTTGATAAAATAGAAAAGTCTTCAGCGCGCGGCGGAAGGTGCGCAGATCCGGGATCCTACGTATTTGCTTAATGACCATGTTCTTACCTTAATAACTGAGGCAGAAAAGATTAAAAATGGGTGTCAGTCACTTAACAACTGTCTTACTAAGCAACATAATTTCCAATCCCAATTATAATCTTCAATCAAAGACTCTTTGTTTACAAATGGAGGCACAGAAATTATATTTAAGGTCACAAAATGGTAAAGAGAGGTGTTAATAGCATTGCTACTTCAAGTAGCAATGCTATTAACACTTCTCTTTACCCTATTCGTTCTCTCTTTCTCTTCCTTTTTCTCTTCTCTTCTTTTTTCTCTTTTTCTTTCTCTGTCTCTCTCATACACACACACACACACACACACACACACACAGAATGTTATTACAAACCGTACTGTCCAAATTAGTAATGTGCCCAGTGTATTCAGTTTCCGCTGTCCTCCCTTCTGCTGGACTTTTAAAATACATTTCACAGTTAAAAAAGTAGTATAAGGGTTCACAAAAGGGGCAAAAGAAATAAGAGTTTTGGACAAATTACACATCAATTTTATTTTATTTTATGATTTCCAGAATTCCAGCATGAAAACTGGGAAGAGAGAGTACAAAAGCAAAGTATTGAATAAAACAAACATTATGTTTCTTTCTCAGATTTACATAACTGTGTACACAACAATTGGATCTGTGCTGTTTCAACTGGAAGCAAAGATTTGGCACACACACTGAAATAGAACTGAAGCCAGCTGGAGTTGCAAATGGAGAACAGAGGCCCTTACTGTATTAACTTTTACAATAATAGAAATTTCCTATCCTTGTTTATTCAACTGAATTTTGACAAAAATCCTTCACTTTTAAAATGTTTCCCTCTCAAAAAACCTAGATAAAATTCTTTTGGAATAATAAATCTTAATGATGTTTTATAAAGCTTCCAGATGAAGGTGTGATTAAAGCCTAGGAAGAAGATATACCTTGAAAATGATTTAAACAGAGTTAAAGATATATTTGGAAAAGAATTTAAATGGAGAAAATAGATGCTTTGAAAGGAAATATAAAACATAACTAGGTAACACCATCCAGTGGCCATTCCCTGAAGCTCATATATGTTTTTTGCTTTTGGTACTTTATACATCACAATTCAAACTTGCTTATATATGAAGTGCATCTTTCTTTTCAGAAGACCTGGACAATTAACAAAGGGAAGCAAAGCCAAATTATCATTTCTCCCCCTGCATAAATAGACTAAAACTCAGTAATTACTTTCTGGACCCCGTGTTGTCTTTTACAAACAAAATTGTGCTATCCATTGTTTAAAGATTTGGTTTTAAAATGAGTTTCATCTTTCTAATAATGAAGTTTTAGGTTGCTTAAGAGGACAAGTCAAATTGCCTTTTGAGTTAGCGCTCCCAATCTGGTAAACCTTTTCTCTAGTGAGAAAATGGAGAATTATCTAAATTGTGCTCAGGACAATTCCTTCCTTCCTTCCTTCCTTCCTTCTTTGTTTCTATTCTTCCAATTCTTCTGACACATAGAAAGTAACTAACTCAGCCAGGGTATATGTCTTCAGAGGCCCAGAATTCACAATCTTTTGTTTTGTAGATCAGCACCTACTCCTACATTAAACTGGCTCTTAGTCATGCGGATAACACAAAACCCCTTACACTGAACTGAATTTGGGATGTAAATATTATTACTTAATCAACTCAGTATATCATATCACTGAGCTATCATCAACAAAACATTCAGTAAGAAGGTGGGAGGAAGAATAATATTTAGAATAAGTCCTTGCCAAGCCCATTATGTCTGAAGACACTTATAGTAATCTTCTGTTTTATGAACCCTTGAATGGGAACACTTCCCAGGGGTGAAAAGTGGTTGCCTCTCCCACTACACAACACATTCTTGCATGAGTGTGGGGGGAGGACCAAGAACACACAAGTTTTCTTCAGAATAATGGAATAAAGATGGGGAGGGCGATATTGGCCTGTATTTCTGCAAAATGGTTAGAATAACAATGCTTTTCTATATTGAAGGCAGGGAGAGAAATAACTCTGTGGTTTTCTGACTTAGTTATCACAATGATTAGCTTAGGAATTATCCAGATTTACTTGTTAAAGGGGCAATGGAACATCTGTTAGTCTTTAGGCAGCAAAATATCATAGGCTGTCCTTCCTTCCTTCCTTCCTTCCTTCCTTCCTTCCTTCCTTCCTTCCTTCCTTCCTTCCTTCCTTCCTTCTTTCTTTCTTTCTTTCTTTCTTTCTTTCTTTCTTTCTTTCTTTCTTTCTTTCTTTCTTTCTTTCTTTCTCTGGAGTTGTGTGACTATGGGGACAATATTTCAAGATGTCTATCCTTAATTCATAATACATAAATTCAGCTTTAGAAAAAGTTAACAGATTCCAAACTATATTTTTAATAACATTAGGTTCCTCATTTATCCAGTGTTTCCATCCTGTCTCCCTTTTGCAGATGCTTGCAAATGAAAGCCCAAATGATTTACAATGGTTCCAGCTGCAATATCAAACAATATTAGAAAAAATGAAAGAGGCAAGAGAGACACCTGTTAGAAATATGTTCACTATAAACTTCCTATAGTAGGATGGCAAGATCTATGTGTACTTCCAACTTTTTATTTGCACATGTCATGATTATCCAGAGCACACTGGCAGCGTCGGTTTTAATTTTACTGCAAAACAATTTGCCAGAACACGTTGCCTCTTCAATTTGTCAAACAGTTATTATATCTCACCAGTTGTGACTCATGAATTTTGGCATAAAAAGGGGTGAATGGGTTGGTACAGGGAGAGAGAAACATTTAAATGCTTTAAAAATATTTCTACAAAACATGGTGTACTATAAGTATTAAAACGATCTACATAAACGTATGTCAATCACTTAATTCAAAAATATTAATAATATAAAACTAGGACATGCATATTAATCTTAAATTTTAAAAAAGTTCTATAAAAAGTGCTTTAACAATTGAAACTAGAAGATGCTTATATATGTTTTTTCCATATTTCATAGCAATTAAAGTTCTACAACATTTCACAAAATAAACTTCTCTCAGTACTGGCTTTAGAAAGGAATTCTGCTTGCGTGAAACTCCATAAGATTCCAGTTATTTAAATCTACTAAAATAAAACTAAGCATGAACTTAAATGCTTGGAAGTTCGATAATGGGAGCCCATGCAATATTGAAATGCAGATATACATGGCAAGTCATGTCATATATGTCAAGTCATATCCAACTCCAGGAGGGTGCTGCTCATCTGATTTCTTAGCTGAGAAAGTCAGCGTCTTCCAAAGACATTTCAGTGGTCATGTGACTAGCATGACTATCCCCCGAGGTTCATGGAATGCTGTTTAAATAAGTGATACCTATTTATCTACTTACATTTGCATTCTTTCAAACTGCTGGGTAGGCAGGAGCTGGGACAAATAACAAGAGCTCACCCCATTGCGTGGCACTCAGATCTCAAACATGAGCTGTGAGCTTTTCAGCTGTCAAGCTCATTGTCTTTGACTTTATCTCTATCTCTATCCCTATCATTTCTCTATCTCTATCTTTATCTCTATCTCTATCTCTCTATCTATCTATCTGCACACACACACACACACACACACACAGGACTTTTGAATACAGGAAAAAAATAAATACAAAGACTTTTTAGACTGCTGCCAACTTTTGTCAATGGGTGCAAACCTGTTCCAGTAAATAGGTTGGTCTGTGGGTGGCTTGTTTGAAAGGAGATTATGCTGTTGAATTATGGACTCTGCCAAAGCAACACTTACTATATTTCATTTTCTATTAAATTTGATTGTAATGTAATATAATTAATATAAAGTTTACTTTCTAATAGCATATTTAATATATATATTATCCTAGACCAGTGATGGCTAACCTTTTTGCCATTGTGTGCCAGGAGGGGGGGGCGGGGGAGGTTCAGGTGTAAGCATGCCCACACCCATAATTCCATGCGCCCCTCCCTGTGCATGTGTGCACAACCACGCTCCCCCCCGCTCCTGGCATGCGATGGCCCGGTAGGCCCATTTTTCTTTCTCACCTGGCTCCAGATCCTCTTTGTGCATCTGGGGAGGGCAAAAACAGCCTTTTCCATTCCCTCGGAGGCCTTTCGGAGACCTGAAATGGCCCATTTCCCAAATCCCAGTGGGACAGGAAGTGATATTTTTTGCCATCCCCACCCTCCAGAGCCTCTCTAGGAGTCTGCACACCAGAGCTGAGCTGGCGTGCCCACTGATATGGCTACACGTGCCACCTGTGGCACACGTGCCATAGGTCCCAGACCATGGCAACAACTTTTCAATACCTAAGGGAGTCTTTAATCCAAGTTTATAAAGCCAACCTAGAAAATCAGGTTGCACTCCACTGTCTTAGAACACAGGGTTTCACTGGGAAGGTGAAAATAGACAATATGATTCTAGCAATTGAGCAGTGATTGGATCTTTGTAAAAAGGAAGCAGGGTTTTGATTACATGGTTCCACTGCCATCTTGCTTTCTTTTAACTTTTTCCCAGATGCCTTAGTAAAAGCTTGAATATTGGAAAGTACTAAAAGCTACTAGCATAAACATTTACAAATGAGCAGACAATGAATGAAGGTCAGAAAGAAAAAAAATGAAAAATACATTTTTCGTGCATGCCTCTGGGAGAATATTTGTACAATATGTTCCAAATTATCTTCACAGTGGCAAAGACATTAACATTAAATTAGCAAAACATTAGCAAAAACTATGACTGATCAATTAAGAGTGCAGATGAAAGATGCATAGAAACAAATGCAATTATGTAGAACAAAAAGAACTTATATTATGGAAATGTGTTTATTCACAATATCAACAGTTTTCTATGGGTGGCTCATAACACTAACATTGACTATCCTAAACATAATAAAAAGATAAAATCAACAAAAAATTTCTCTAAGGTAAAAGACAGTAATCAGACACCATATGTAGCAGCTATCTTAAATACCCAAGTTCTAAATTTAACAAGCCCATATAATACAAATTAATATAATAAATAATGATATGACAAAATTGTATAAAACTCATTTACCAGTTTTATATTAATATTTAGATAAATAGAAGTAAAAAAAGTAACAACAGTATATATAACATTTCATAGAAGGAATTAGACATCTTCACAAATGTAAATAACTATAAACTTCTCAAGAGATGAATTTTAATCAAATTGAATTGATTCAGGGGTGTCAAACTCATGGGCCACAGGCCTGATGCATCATGTGCTGGCCATGCCCATGCCCGTTTTAGCAAAGGGGAAAAAAGTTGTGATACATCACGTGACGATGTGAGTTTGACACCCCTGAATTGATTCATAATAGGTTCATTTAAGATCAAAGTCAAAGAAGAATTCCTACAAATGTTTCCATATTCTGTGGATCTACAGAATTTTTCCAGAGTTTTAGTGTTTGGGGGTTCATAGGAACATACAGACGGGGACAAAATACATTTTTCTCAGGTCTTCAGTTCAGTAAAGCATCATGGTTGTAAATGGGGCAGAAACATAAAAGAATAGAGCTTTGTATTTAACTTTTGATCACAATGAGCAATTTTGTCCTAGATATCTTACTCACAGATTTGTAGGATAGATCCAGAAAAAAAATCATTAGCCTAATTCAGATTTTCAGTGAAATGTTGTCTTATCTGCACCAAACTTTATCAGTAGGGTACAGTGGTACCCTACATCCTCTCTTTGCGACTTTTGCACATGATCAGTTTTCACAGCCCAGGCAAAGGTGCACTCTTCTCATTAGTTTATACAAAAAATTACCTATAAAAAGTAAAAATGTACATGTTGCTAATATTGATTGAGCATGGCAAGGACTCCCAAAGCAAAATTTGGGAAATAGAGGTGAGCATGAGTTCAGCTCTTATTTTCAAAGGCAGAACATAACTGAAGAGCCATTTCTCATATATGAGCACTAAATTCATATGAATGAACAAAGATGCTGTTTTTAAACATTTCAAGGGAGTGCACAAAATACTGCACTTTTCTAATTTACAAGCTTATTAAGTGATTTAAGAAGCTCAGTTTGAACATTATTCAAATTTATTAAGTAAATCTTAGGCCTGAAATGTCTTTACTGATCATGTTTTGAACTTATTCTTGCTAAGCTTTATGTCTTCATAATCCCTTTTTTTAATTCTACTTGTTTAGTTAGGAATTTAAAAGCTTGCTGTATTAAAATAAATAGCTTACAGAAACAAAGAGGACTTGTGCAAAGGTTTTATCCATTTAAGGACATACAATGTCAATGGATGGGAGACAAGCCTATCTAATTCCTCTGTGAGGAGGAATATTTTACTGTATTACAAAATCATATTTGCAATTAAGTCTAGAGTATCTTAGCCTGATGGTTTTCTTCTTTTTTTAACTGTGCAATCTTATGCATGCCTACACTGTAATAGTCCATTGAGCTCAAATGAATTTACCTCCACAGAACTATGCATAGATTTTCAGCCTCAGTATCACAGAGATAATATTTGCTTGTATATTGACAAAAAAGATACACTCGCAGTAGATATTTACCCATATATTTGCTTTGCACATACTTCATGGCTTCTGGTAAAGTTCTCTATGATTAATGTTAAATAGAAACAAATGCTCTCAAAACTTTATATTTGATACTCCCCTTCCTTCTTGATGCCTCTAGGCAAGGCAAATCAAGGGAAAGTATGTGTTAGAGATTTTTTCCCCAGGATGCAAGGTATCTATAGTAAGTATAGGATAAGAGCAGGCTAAATTGAAAGGCAGGGTTAATCATGTCATTAGCTTGGAACATTGCATTGCCACAAAAGGCCTAAGTCCACCACCACCATCCCCGTTGACTCTTATCTATCAGTTTTGCCCATTAGTTGACTAGATTCTTGAATAGGTAGCAACAATAAACTCTTCTGTGCTTTGAACTCAATGAATGCTCCTGTTTATTTGGGCCTGATAATAAGTACTAACAAGTCCAACCCTTCTTAGCTTTTCTGAGATCAGCCAAGAGCAGTTAGCAGCTGTCCTCAGCAATTCTAAAAACAGGTTGGCAAAATGTTCATTTTGTTGTTGCTAGTCAATCCCAATTGCAGCACTGAAATTTGTGTGTAAACTATTATTTACATATCCCCCTGATTTTCATTGAATGAAAAAAGGAAAACAAAGAAAAAATTAGTTAGGTTAAGAGAGACTTAACATACCTTAAACAGACTTAAAACATTTAAAATCATGAGAAAAGAGGGGCCGCAAATACTTTGCTCTCCATATATCACTCCATCATCCAAAGCAACCCTTGGCTGCCAAATTAATAAAGGGAAGAAAGAGAGAAAGGGAGCAAGCTTGCAATGATAATTGAATTATAGGCACAAACAGGTACCAGGTTGAATATCTTTTTCCTCTAGTGGGAATAACTGTTTGATAGTTCTTGAGAAATCCTTAACTCTTTTGAAAAATGTAAGTAATGTGACACTTTTTATTAAAGGAATCCGCTACTGAAATTATTACTTTCCTTGATCCCCATTTGACACACAATTTATCTTCACCATGACTTAGCGTTTCATTCTTTAGTATTTCCAGGACTCATTATGATTGGAAAAATGTCATTCAGCTATCAATGAACTTGGTACTATTTCAGCATTTAAACTCAGTGCCTCAAAAAGCAGCAAAGAGTAAGCTTGGTTATCAAAGAAAAGAAAAAAAATATCCTAATTACAAAATTAGGATATTTTATAAATTTATAACTTAATAAAATTATTATTGTTATTTACTTTATTCCTTAAACATGAAATTCAGTCAATTGAACATTCAAAAATGAGTCACAAATTGACTGATGCTAATGGTTGATACGGGTTGCTGCCAGCGTCCTAGGTATCAACCAAGTACCTTCTTAAAATGTACGATGTTCCAAATAGCGAATTTTTTGCAGTTCCACTGGTGTTATTGCAGGAAGCTGCAATTTGTTGATATATCTTATAAAATTCTTAGCCATGGTACCAAATGCCCTGATGACAATGGGTATCACTGTTACATGTTTCATCCATAGCCGTGTAGTTTTGATGGCCAGGTCGCGATATTTCATGATTTTTTCCAGTTCTTTTTCTTCGACTCTGGCATCTCCTGGTACCACAATGTCAATAAATTGTATATTTTGGTTTTCGACAACTGTGATATCTGGTGTGTTGTGTTCCAAGTGACGATCTGTCTGTATTCGAAAGTCCCACAAGATCTTCACCTTCTCATTTTCTATAACTATTTCTACATTATGTTCTCATCACTTTTTGGATACAGGTAAATTGTATTTTTTACATAATGACCAGTGGATTAATTTAGCAACTCAGTCGTGTTTATTGTTGTTATTATTGTTGTTGTTACATAAAAATTGGTTACATTGTCTCTAAAAGGAATAACAAATGTTTGGATCATAGATTCAATTTCAATAGAAGTCACAGCCTAATCATTAACTCTGAAATCTAATATACATTTACTTTGGAGTAGTGCATGAAAATTACTTTTAAACAGATAAGTATAATTGTACTGTAAATCCAAATAAGATGTGAAGGCACTGTGACTCTGCAAACACCATTTTGACAAATAGATAGGTACATTTGGTATAGGGAAAGTTCAAAGTATAGGGTTAATTTTTAAGGAATTTCTCAAGAAAGAATTATTTACATTCTGTTTCCGTTCAAGCAGAAAAACACATTACACTTGTGTCACTTAAAAAAACATTAATACTGTCAAAAATGGCTGTACTATTATCTCATGCAGATGAGTTATTGATACGTTGCTGATGTTTCTTATACCATCAAAGTAGAACCAAGTTGTTAGCTACAAATGACATTAATTGTAGTCTCCTTTTAATAGCAGCAGTTAAATTATCTCTTACATCATCTACTGTATATTGCATCCTTAGGTTCTATCCAAATTCTTTAGCCGCTATAGATAATTTTAAATGAAAGGACTCTTGCTTTCTCAAGTTACTGTTTTGTCTGCAGTAATTAGATACTATTAAAGTCACTAGTTTGATTTCATTCAGTTAGTTCAACTGGAATAGAGAAAGAAAAGTTAATTCTCTCGTTTACTTATATTAAAGAAAATTGGTAAATAAATAAGTGAAGTTCATAAATAAAAATGCAGTTTATTAAGGAGTCTTAGCAGGGCTAAGGAAGTTTATTGTTGAATCAGTAATATTTATATATCACTATAAGAGGAATATTGTTTGTATTGTGAGCCGAATTATGTCAGAATAGAATTTACTGCTTTCACCGATTATAAGAAGTACTGCACATTTATCAGATTAATAAACTCAGAATATCTTTTACGGACGATTTCTGAAGCCTGGCTCCACTTAGAAGTAATGAGATTTCTTATAACTGATTTTAGAGAAATCCAGAGCTGTCAACTAATAGCCATTAAGAAAAAGACAGTACTGTATATTTGATAACAGTACACTGGACGCTGCAATTCAGTTCCATGCTGCATTTTTTTTTAAAAAAAAATGAGGCTAAAATTCAATCAATTCCGAAAGAGACAAGAGCCCATTACAAAATGATAGCTGACAACCACCAACTACTTCTGGGTGGCAATTATAAATAATTCTAATACTTTTATAATCTAAAGCAGGGGTGTCAAACTTGTGTCATCATGGCGTTGTGACGTGACGTATCGGGACTTTTTTCCCCTTCGCTAAACCGGGCAGGGGCGGGGCTAGCATATGACGCATCCAGCCTGTGGGCCGCAATTTTGAGACCCTGATCTAAAGAGAACATCTAAAATCTACCTGAGCCATTTAAGGGTGACCTGGATATTCTTACAGCTTTGGAACATTTTAAAGTAAGAGTTAGTTTTTTGGTTCATTTAAGATGTTGCAGAACTGAAGCAAACTGAAGCATTACAAGCTCAGGATATTTACTATCACTTTTGTCATGGCTTCCCTCTTGGCTATTTTCTAATATTATAATGTGATGTAGAGGAACATGAATAAGGAATTCAACAACTATTAGATAAATGCTAATCTACCTCTGGAAAGAAGGAAAAAATGAAAAAGAAATGTCTTGCCTTTGGTATAAGAAGTAGGAGAAAGAATCTCTGTCAGATTTTCAAGATTCTTTTATTATATCCATTAATAATAAAATAGATCTCCAATAGTTCCTGTGCTGTCTATTTTCTTACCTAACCTACCTTCAAAGAGTTGACATATTGTAAAATACACTTAATCCCAATTCTAATTGTTGAGTGACTCCCTCCCATTTTAGCACATCTTTTAATTAATTTTCACTGACTTACTCAAAAAAAATCATCCTCCAGTTTTATTTCACACATTATGCCATCAATTAACAGAACATTTTATAGAACTGTACCAGAAAAAAAAAAAACCCTGATAACTTCTTGAGTTGAGCCTCTTCTTCTCATTGCATGCATTCTGTGCATCACTTGATTGCATAACTTAATTTCTGTTTTTATGTACACATGCGCATATGTGAAAACTTGTTGATTCAAACATGTCATCTTTTCAAAGAAATGCAGTCCATAATCCATTCCTGCAGAACAATTCACCTTTTTAAGAAGCTTTCATGTGACTCCCTTTGACTTCAAATTAGCATATTCAATAAACAAAAATTAAAATTAAAAATACCAATCAATGAAACTCAAACCCAATCTTGAACTTTTGAAATTCTCAGCTAAAATAAAAAATGTACCATAATACTCAGACCAGGATTTCATCAGATACCTAAAGTGTGCATGTGCAGCTTTCCTTCAAGTGAGATAAGCACTAACTTGCTATTAATCAGTTGTTGAAATCAGCCAGAATCACTCTGAATATTACCAACATATGATCTAAATCTCAGAAAACGAAAGCCTCGTTTTCAGTTGATGTAACATTTCCTTGATAAAAGAAAACAACTGTATTATGTGGGAACATTTTCTCCCTTCCTGATTTGGAGAATACTGTATAGAAGCAAAATCCTAGAAAAGAATGCATAGCTTTGTTATAGATCTACAGGCTTTCACTGAAATCAAGTAGGTTTAGTGGTTTCTGCTCAAAGCTGAAAATTCTTGTCAAAGCAATATTCCTCCAGCTTGCATAAACTCATGCCAACTGTCTAAAAGTGTTTTCTTATACAACATGAACACATTTGATCCACATGCAGTTGAAGGGATCTTTTTTAAAGAAACAACAAAGCTTGGTGCTCCTACTGTTATCAATACTAATAATGCTACCATGCTGAAGGGTAGATTTAATAAAATACAAAATCTTAATCATTTTGTAGATTTTCATTTGATTTTTAAATCATTTTTCTAAAGGCATGCCCAGGAAAGGTCTGAATTCATTCTAACCTTCTACTTTTGCTACTGAATATTGCAAGTAACATCTTCTGCCGCAGTTCTACTGCAGGAGGTTTAGTAAGGATGCTGTTTTCATCACATAAAATAAGATCTGAGTAAAAAAAAAAGTTTCAGTAGTTACTGTTCTTTGCAGTGTATTAACACAGTTATTCATCATTGCAAGAAAGTATGCATGTTTCTATTCCAGATTTAGTAAATGTTCTACTTGTAAATAATTGAGGAGCAATTATAGGGTCATACAGTTCCATTTTGTATTCGATAGTCATTTGTAACTTGAAGAAGAGATAACCTAGTCATTTGTATTCATATTAGACACTCATAAAAATTGAACTTTCCTAGTTGCAAAGTATATAATTTTTCTGCGTTCTTTTAACTTTTTTTTAATGTAGTTTACAACATTCCAGCAAATGCTTAAAATCAGCAAATAATTTTCTAGAGGGAGTAATGTGAGAACTTTAAAATGAACTAAGACCATAACAGGAGGAAAATTAACTCACTGAGGCTATTCTTATTATTGCACATTAAATTATTTCTTGACAAAGAAAACCTGATCAACAAGAAGCAATTCCACCCTGATAAAGCATCTATATCTATGGATTCATGATAGTTTACATTAGTAAATAATAGGTTGTATTTGAAAAAGAAAGAATCACAAAACAAGCAAGCAAACAAATATCCAAGTGAAATACAAACACAAGCTTTATCTCTTTTTACTACAAGTGTCAAGCTGTCGCTACAATACCTAGTTCCTGTATTTTCTTATATAATACCAGTAATACCCAAGGGTAATGAATTGCTTTTTCAGCAATAGCACAGCATATGCCTATATAGCAAAAATGATATTGTGGGATAACTAAACCAGTGTATTGATGCAATCTTAAGTATAAAGCAAAAGAAGAAAGGAAAGAGAAAGACATTGCAGGCCACAAAAAAATTGGATCCATATATTATAGGAAACTGATTGGATTCCCAGACAAATCTAAAAAAAGAAGTTCAGTTGTATCAGAAAACAGCACTGTAAAAAAATGAAACCCCAACAAATGAAGTAGGATTATGCCACCTCAAGACAATGTCTATTTATATTCAATGCACAGGAACACAATCCCCCTTCTTTTACATCTGGTTGCTCTAACTTAATAAGAAACATCAATTTTAATCAAGTTTCTCCTCTAAAGGAACCTGAACAGAAGATTGCAAGAAATAGTCAAAAGAGGGGATTGTGCTACACCATTGAATGCTTTGATTAGATTTACATACCACCTTTCATTCAGGAAGTCAATACTAGCTTCTTCTATTTTCACTCACACCAACAATTCTATGGTTAGGTTCAGCCAAAAGAAAAGAACTAGGACAAAGTGACTCTGTAAATGTCTGTGGCTGAGGAGGAATTAGAACCTGAGTTTTCCCCCTTCTAATCCAATACTAGCCAGTGCTCTACAGTAGCTCTCATTTATATTAGCCATTCAGTCATACATTCAAAGTTCTCATCACATAGCATCCCCTGACTTCCCAAGTTACCTAAAATCATTTATTTTACTGAAAATTATTTTCAGCACCAGCTTTCATTCCTCTGTTCTCTTTAATCCTATATTCAATGAAATAAAGCAGGGGTCGGATTTGTCAAGCGATGGCCACATCCGGTTTAGCCAAGGAGAAAAAAGTTGTGAAACCTCACATGACGAAGCTGTGACAGTGTGAGTTTGACACCCCTGAAATACAGCATACTTGGATGCTACACAATAACATGGCCATGACGTTGATCTGCAAGACATCCATGTCGCCTTTCACATATGGACCAATAAGCACCATGTTCCTCCTTGGATATCTACTCAGATAAAATAATAAGTTATATATGCAGAGGTCTACTTGCTAAACAGGTAACTCTTGACTTACAACAGTTTGTTTAGTGACTATTCAAAGTTACAACGGCACTGAAAAATGTGACTTATGACCATTTTCATACTTACGACCGTTATGGTCGTAAGATGCTTGGAATCTGACTTATATTTATGACCATTGCAGTTTCCTGGGGTTATGTGATTCCCTTTCTGACAAGCAACGTCAATGGGAAGCCAGATTCACTTAACAGTAGTGTTACTAAGGAAACAACTGCAATGATTTACTTAACAACTGTGGCAAGAGAGATCATAAAATGGGGCAAAATTCACTTAACAACATAAATTTTGAGCTCATTTGTGGTCATAAATTGAGGAGTACCTCTATAGAACATGGAATTTTGCAGAGAAGCAGGGTCATAAATGGGACATCTGGAAATCAAGGTTATCACTGTTAGTTGGCAGGTTCCTTTTCCTCAGTTTAGTAACATCTACATTGTGCTTTGATGGTCAACAGGACAAGTTAAAAATGGCAATGTTTATGTTTGCCATTGACATTCTTTAGCTGGAAGGCAAGGGTAGGAGGGGTGAAGAGACGTCAATTCTAGATTTCTACTATAAAACTTTTCATGCCTGCATACCTTTATTTTTGCTTCTTTGCTCTTTTAATCCAAAGGTTAGATTTTCCATGGTTAGATATAAATTAATCATACATATCCAATTATCTATTTTTAGGATTTCAGAATAGCTTTGCTTGTTATTCTAAAGTGAGAAAGCAGAAAAAGATGTATGAAACTTGAATATTTTTCCTCCCAAACTTCCAAGGAATATGCAATAAAATAGCTAAATAGAAGAAAGCAGTTTAGAGGGGGAATCTCTCAGATGAGATGCAAGCTGTCTCCACCCAAACTAGTCAATATGTTATTGCAGTTAAGAGGTATGGATCCAGAGGTGGGTGAAATTTATGCATAGAAAATCAATAGTGGTATTCACTTACCTTCATTACTGATTCGCAAATGTGAGCATATGCCACCTCTGCACATGCACAGAGCATCCGTGATGATGTGTAGGTGGGTGGGCAGAGCCTCCTGCCACTGGCGCTACCAGTTCGCCTAAACATGGTAGAACCGGTAGAATCCCACCACTGCATGGAATACTTATGTTCAAGCACAATGCATCAAGGAAAGTGAGAGTAAAGAAAAGTAGCATTTTCACCTGGCCTTTGCATGGATTGGTATTATCACAGGCATATCTAGGAAAGCATGCATTGGGGAACAATCTGAAATGCTCCAATCATTCAGTAATGGTTTTATAAGCTATTATGCTGAGACTTGACAAAGAGGTAGTATTAATATTGAAAGTATTAATATAGAATATGGAGTTGTTTTGAATACACTGGTTGTGATAGTTTGCTCTGCTGTTTCTCAATAAATATGAATATATACAAGGGCACATACTTTTTAAGGTAGTTTTATCTCTTTTATGCAAACATTTATGTTCTTTATTGATTGGTACTGGTGGGAAATGAAACACATTAAATAAATATATTTCCACATTTAGGGCAACATTCATCCCCAAACCTGCCCCAGTATAGAATTTATTTTAGTTTCACTACAGAAATAACATTAGAGAAGAAACAGCTATATTTTATAACTTTTATTTGCTAGCTTACATAGAGTTCAGATGAGAACTGAAATTGATGGTGCAACAATACTTGCATTTTCTCCTTACATCGTAATTTGTAAAAATGATACAAAACAACCCTATGGGTTCATCTATGCTTTCAAATTTCTTAATGATAAAATCCCACAACTACTGAGGTATTATTCTTTATATGAATCACCTCCTTGGGTTATGAATATTAGATCTTTCTAATAGTCTTTCTAACTTCAAAACATGTATTTTGCGAAGTGTTTTAGCATGAGAATTTTACATGTAATGCAAGAGAGTAATGTAATGTTAAAGCAAGATACTTCTACTGTCACAGCAAGAAAAGCGAAGTGTCAGTTTTATATAAAGTCTTATGTGTGTGTATTGGGAGGATGTGTATATCGTCATATAAAGACATATAAATTTACAAATCGTCATATAAAGACATATAAATTTACTGCTTTAATGCTTTCATGAAAATTAATATTCCCTGCCGAGGCCACTTTTACAATCTGACATGAGTACATTTGTTTGTTAGTTCAATTTATATGGCCACCCATGTCAATAAAAGTCTAACCTGTAGTTATAGTGGAATCTGATTTATCACAGTATGCTTTTTGATAATTAAAGAAAACTAGACTGGTTATGGAAAGATATTGAACTGAATTTCACAATGAGAAGGGAAGAATAGCCATCCATTACTATTGTGACATAAGCATAGGAGTGATGGTAATAGACTATTCCTGGCTAACGTTCAGGAAATGTCATGACATGACTCCACATAATTTTGAGAAAATTATCATTGAATAATGATCAATAATCATTGAAAGTAGAATGCAAGTTTAAATAAATATTGAAGGAAATAACTAAGCTTTGGTCAATATATTATTTCAGAAATGTAGATTATGACAACTCATGTAAAAACATGGGAGCTGCCTTTCCCTTATCCTTTTTCATGTGATACCAAAAGAATAAAACTCTATAACTGCTACTAAAAAGAAATGATATTGATTCTAATAGGATTTACTCCTATTTTCAGTCACTATAAATAGAAATTATATGGTGCAGGAGAGGGAGATTATTGCTATTTTAGTGTGATCTTTCTGGGAAGAACATATATTGCATACCTACTTTCTGATTCTTTTCATAGATCTTTTCATGTATAATGAAGACAGTTCATTTCAAAATAATTTCCATATTTTACAAAAATAAATATAACTAAATCGCTTTTGTTCTAAACATTAAAAATAAGAAGTAAAATGAAAAAAAGATAAAAAGCGGGATAGAAAGATGTTAATTGCCTTATATAATAAAGCTGTTTACTTAGAAGATCTCCCAGATGGAGATCTTTTTCAAATTATTGAAAAAGAAACTCTATCACTTCACAAACAAATGCAGTCCTGTACATTTTTAAAGCTAGATGTATCTTCTAGTAAAATATCCGAAAATTTTGGATTGGGAAAATCTTTAAAATCACCTGCATTAATCAAAGCAAATAAAGAGAGATTTCTAATCATCTGCATATTAAGTGAAAGTATTACATAACCTTGACTGAACTGATTGTGTAGTTGAAAACAGTAATGGTTAGTAGAAAGAACTTGGGAAAAAAAGTCATTTCCCCAACCTTGGAGGGGAATTAATTTTTTTAACTAGTTTTAACTACTTTAACTACATTTTTAACTAGTTCCAAAAAGAAATAATATGTCATGCTTACTTTGAGCTCTTAGAATGTAATATATCTTTACCTCAACAGAAAATGTGAAACATGTTTAGCATTTAGACATGTATAGTCTGTAGGAATAATTTACCTAGCAACAGCAATAGCATTTAGACTTCACAGTGCTTTTTACAGCTCTAAGTGGTTTATAAAGTCAGCCTAACAGAGAAACAATCTTTTGAATCTGCCCCATAAGTCACATAACGACCTCAGCATCTTATACATTCAATGTACCTACTGTGAAGACTTCTAGGTGTCTTGCATGCCAAACATTGGTGCTGGGAATCTAGTAGAAGGGTATTTTTGCCAATGAGATGCATTGCCAGATGTACAGATCTATTTTTAATATGCAGAAAGGTGTAAATTAATTCCAGTACATTTTTAGCCTCCTAAGAATGGAGAAAAAATGAATGACTGTTTTTACGACCCTGTAGTCAGGGTGAGGTCGGGGTGACTGAATGGAGCTGAGTATTTACTGACTGGATACTTTCCTGATGTCTACATGGAGTTTGCATCAGATATTTTATCTCTACGCCCTGATAGAAAAATATGTGTCACTGCCTAGGATTGAACTCTCAAACATTATGAGTAGGAGACAAGAGTTTTCACCTCTATGCCACCACACTGCTCTGCAATGTGGAATGACTGTATTGACACCTATATCCAGGTATCATGCATCTCAACATGTCCTTTCCAAATAAAAATGGTATTTAGAAAGGAACTTAGAAATAATATAAGGATTTACATACTGGTCTATCAGCAAGAGATCTTCTTTGAGCTCAGACACTAAGATTAAGTCCTCTTAACAGTCCACAAATTCCAGCTCTATAGCCATGATTAGAAAAAAGGCAACACCAAATCATTTCCATGTTGTTGCCAAGAAAACTGCATGACTTTTTTTCCATATAGTCACCAGAAGCCTAAGTTGATGGAGTATTTATCTTACCTTATCAACATATTTTACCTGGAGCACTCCAGTTATGGGGAGAACCATACATTGTTCAGCAAAAGGTAAACAAAGGAAGGTCAAGTTGAACGACCAACACTTAGCATTGCCCAATTTCTTTCTATTTTTAATGCTTCATATTGTGGATATGCATTTTTGAGACTATGCAAAACTTTCACGATAACCCTGTCGGTTGTTAGAATTCTATCCTATAACTGAAACAAAATTATTTTGTCTTCCAGTATCTAGGAAATGGTTAGCACATGGAATTATCAAAAACATAGACAAATCTGTCTGAAGTATTTATTCTAAGTTCAGCAGAGGACTTAGAGGCAATTAAAATTACAAGTAGGATCAAAAGAATTACATTTTAATGGACAACTGTTTCCATATGTGTCAGAATAGGTTTTCCAGGTCACCTTTGTTGGGCAGGATAGCATATTTAATGGGAACCATTAAGAAAAGCAGAATGGAAGCCAGAGAGATCTGAACCTTAGCACACTCTTCAGTGTTCATCTATACATGTTTCACTGACATGAATGGAAGCTCTATAAAAACATGGAGGTGCGCTTGTAAAACTCCTGTTCATTTCCTTAAGGCAAATGGAGGAAAATGCCACAAGGGATTGCATTTCATGCTAACTTCTGTGAAGCCACCCTGAAATTAGAGCTAAAGAAATATGATCCAGAACTTTTGTCATGCAACAGAGACAGAACATAATTTGAACTTCCTGCCATTGCTGATAATGAAACATTCATGTTTCCACATGTGAGGTCAAATGTACTGAGGCATTCCTGCCATACGTTTTTATTATTCTTTTTAAACAGGATGGTATAATTTCAACAATTTGAAGGATTGCTTGTAGTAGAAGAGGTCATAATTTGTGTTTTACTTAGGCATCATATCCCTCAGTGCTTAAAAAATGTACTTTAAATATACCTTAATTATTTTGATTGCTTTACTTAGCTACTAGATAGCTGGCTGATTTGCAATAGGCAAGAAATGCCCCTTGTAAATCAAGGGTCACCCTTCACTGTAATCACAAATGACAGAATGAGTTTCATTAACAACATTGGCTTCTATAACTGATTTTTTTTTCCTTTTCCTCTCTCTCTCCTCCCCCTCTCTGTGTCTGTGTGTCTGTGTGTTGATTTTTTTTTTTAAAAAAAGGAATACTACTAAAATTTAGATCTGTTAGAGAATTCAGGTCAAGATTCAAATGCATTGATTGATAGAGCTTTATAAAGAAGTCAAGGTAAGATAGATTCTCCGATCTTCTGGCATTTAGCCAGCACTATCAATCTTCCATTT
Source organism: Arizona elegans (assembly GCA_022577455.1). Classification (NCBI taxonomy): domain Eukaryota; kingdom Metazoa; phylum Chordata; class Lepidosauria; order Squamata; family Colubridae; genus Arizona; species Arizona elegans. Next base: position 51,166,838 of record JAKOOJ010000008.1, read on the forward strand.
CTGCAAATGGTAATATTAATCATGTACAATATATTTCTTCAACCAAGGCCCTTAAAGTACCTCCTAAAGCATTCAGACAATACAAAAATAATAGAATTTAGTATGGTAAAGTATATAAAAAAGAACCAAGCAAGATGAGAAATGCCAACTTTGATAACCTTGAAACTTAACTTTGGAGCAAGAATGGAGGAAAAATCATGCCTTCTTCAAACTTTAAGAATCTAATCTCACATCTGAATATTAATGTGTAAATCTCTGAGTAAGTTACTGTACCACCAGTTCATCACTAATTCATTAGGACTGGCATTTGATCTTATAGAGCAGCTTAAAATGCCTTTTGAAAAGTTAAATCAACTAACAGTAAAGAATCCAAAGTGTCAGGCCCTGTCAAGCACAAACAATGTCACTCTGGTTAGGCAAATGCAAGCATTGATAATCCTTTGCAATCCCCCTATCAATTTTTGAGCTTTTTTTTTTTCATATCATATCAGTGGAATAAGAGGAACGTAAGAAATGATTGGCCCAAGAGAAGACATTTCTAGCACTTTGAATATGATACATCTTCACTAATGCAATGGGATCCAACCATACATTAGTCTGAATCTAAGCTTTTCAGTGAATCATGATGTAGTTCAGTACAGTACATCAGCAACCGATTAAAGTACCTAGAAGGTTGTGACAGTTCCATTCCTCAGTTAGGCAAGGATATAGAATGGCTTGATGCCCAGCAGATATTGTCCATCCAAGATTTATAATCATCTATTGAGACACCGGCCAGCTTTCCATGGCTACATAAAAGAAAAAGAAAGAAATCACATAAAGTCTGCATCATCCAAGCTTATTGTCATTTCAAACCCTTACTCCTCTTGAGTCCTATGCCTTTGAACATATATTAACATTTCTCAGTCTTCTGCCCTTTAGATGCACTGGATCAAAATTCACAAAATTTCAAGCTACACTGTTGAATGGATATCAAGTTGAAAAAATACTACTGTAATATTTCTTGAAGTTTTCAAATAAATGTAGAATAATCTCTACAATCTGGGACTCTCATAAATTGCTTTTCCTCTTTTCAATTTTCCCAAACAAACCTTTTTTTTTTCTGTCATTCTTTTTTCCACCTCCTGGTTCTTTTTGTAATAAATAAAACTGAAGTATTCCCAGTGAGTCAACTATACCAGAGCAAGACATGGTGGAGTCATGTTGTAACCATAAATTAAAAGCAGTGGTGGAATTCAATTTTTTTTACTACCTGTTCTGTGGGTGTGGCTTGGTAGGCATAGTGTGGCTTGGTGGGCATGGCAGGGGAAAGGCTACTGCAAAATCTCCATTCCCACCCTACTCCAGGGGAAGGATACTGCAAAATCCCCATTTCCTCCCCACTCCTGGGAGAAGGATATTGCAAAATCTCCATTCCCACCCCACTCTGGGACCAGCCAGAGGTGGTATTTGCTGGTCCTCTGAACTACTCAAAATTTCTGCTACCGGTTCTCCAGAACCTGTCAGAACCTGATGAATTTCACCCCTGATTAAAAGGTAAATTTATAATTTCACTTATAACTGCTGTAAAGAAGGTCAGAAGCTACTTCTTTATACCGTTTTCTTTCTTTCTTTTATGTTTTTCTTTTACCTTTTGAACGACTTTACTTGAGTGTCCTTCACTAAACCAGCACTGAATTTCAAATAGTAAGCAAGAGGGCTAATCAGAGGTAGATACTTATTTTTAAGGTCAAGTTCATTATTTTCAAGAGTTGAAAATTAATTAGTCTTTAGTTTTAAGAAGAAAAATAATACCAAAGTTAGGATAGTCACAGTTTGCAAATGATGCTGCTACCATTTTCTAATTGCCTGGGAATTAGAACAACCTAAGAAAATTAAATTAGGTTAAAGTACTCCCAGATGTTTTCACTGGTCACTGCCCTGTTATTAGAAAAACAAGCTTTAAAATTGTTTGACAATTAGAAATCAATTAGAATCTTTTTTCTTAGAACAGAGAAAGTACATATATAAGTATGCATATGTACAATATATATATATATATATATATATATATATATATATATATATATATATATATATATATATATATATATATATAATTTTAACTGATGTGAGCTTAAAAAACCAACATGATTTAGTATTTCCACTTATTAATACTATGCAAATGGACATATTTCCCATAGGAAAGAACAGTATATATATCTGATCTTTAACTATTCATACTTAAATGCTTAATGAGCTTAATGGAAATTTTAATGAGTTTTCCATGACTCACTTAGATGGTTAATTAAATAAAATATAACTGATATAGTCACGGATGCTGTCTTTATGGCAAATCTGTTTTGATGAAGGATTTGGTTTGCTTGATGTCTGTCATGAATAATGTCACATTATCTTGATCTGAATCATCAGCCTGCTTAAACTGAATCTGAACAGATTTACCAAAGTAAATCTCTGATTACTGGAAACATACTTCATTTGTATTGTTGTCATATCTGCATATTGCAGCATATGGGTAAATCACATTCCTTAATTTAATATGCATTTACCTTGACTGACTTTTTTTTTTAATGTTAACTAATATGTTTACATTTTAACTGCATAGAGGAAGAGTTTATATTATGTGCTTTGAATGGCTTCATGGCTCCAAACAGAAATAGCTAAAAGCAGAGATTCCTATGAATCTGACTTTGTCGTTGCAATTACAAAATCAGCTTTTGCAACATCACAAATGGGATTTCTTTCCCCTTGTGTAGGTATATATGATGTCATGACACTTGTTTTGCCGTTTTCTTCCTTTCCTTCATGATCCTCCAGCACCCAAGGCTGATATAATCTAGAAATAATGTTATTAATGATCTATAAATAATGCAATTGCATTTTAATTGAAAACCAAATGGAATTTTGTTCTCTCCTCCCTTCTTCATGCTGGCTGCATTATTTTCAAGAGTGAAAACCCCAGCAGACCTCTCAGCGGCAGTGTATCAATCATCCTGAAAAATGTATTCATCCCTGGTTTAGATTGATTGACATAACTCTCCAGTGCTTCAGATAGTAATCCAGAATAAACCTGGGGCATTTGCATGAAAAGCATGTGTCCAGCTATTGAGCTATAGCTTTTCTCTTGATGGTTCATAGAATATAGTCATTGTGTATATTGCAAGGATAGAATCTTTCAAGAATTTACCAGCTATATTAAAATTTCCAAGGTATTTATTTGAATTACTGTGTCATGTTGGATGTCACCCGCAAACTTGCAGCAAATAACTTTGAAGTGGCGACTCAATGTTTCTTTTCTGATCCATTGAATAATGGTATACAGTATAAGCATCTATATTTATGTTGGTTTAACTGGAGATGAGGAAAATTTGAGAAATTCAGACTTAGGCAGAAAGGTTTAGACAGTTGTACAAATTTAACATAAAACATAAAATAGGACATTCTTGAAAATAAAGGTAGTATTATCTAATCCTGCACTCTTCCTAAATTTAAAATTACAGTACAATTTAGGCCCGTTGCCTTTGCCACATGAAGGTGTGCTGCAATGAATTGAGGGATGCATCATTGCACCTTAATTAAGATCTGGGTAGGGCTGTTTGCCTCAATGAGAAATTCTGATACAATGACAGGAGTTTTGACACTTGTGCATTACATGCTTAAAGGCCCATTAACTAGTCAAATAATGTGGCTGTTCTGCTCCATTGTTTAAAAGCAAGGTGCCACATTGTTTTATAGTTCTTCTCTGAAGGAGTAAATGTGACTTTGATGGAGCAACATTCTTTGCAAACCTTAAACTAGTTTCAGCCTTGGCAGTCATTAATAAAGTGTTTATATTACAGTCAAAACCATTGATGTATACAAATTTTGATTCTCATTTTCAGGGAGTGAATACACAAACTCTCTCTCTCTCTCTCTCTCTCTCTCTCTCTCACACACACACACACACACACACACACACGTAATGGTGTGTGTATGTGTATGTATGAAGGTAATTTTAAGTGGAAGACAGCAAATGAATCATAAACTTTGGTTCTCACTATTAAGCTACTATTAAATGTGTTTTTGAGAGAATGAACAGACATGATAAAATTTGAGAGTTAGCGATGCCCAACATCCTAAGTAGGAGTGTCAAACTCTTGGCCGGTGGGCTGAATGCATCATGCGCTGGCCACGTTCCACCCCAAGTTTAACAAAGGGAAAAATAGTTGTGATACATCACATGATGACAATGTGATACAGCAAGTTTGACACCACTGCCCTAAACTCTTATTAGAAATGGATAAGTGGTTTGATCAGCAAAAAGATATAAGGCAGGGCAGCAGAATAATAATTTTTGAAATTTTGTTTTATTACAAAAATTCTATTAATCTATTAACTCCTTAAGACAATGACGCTGTGCATGAGTACTATCAGAGATCTGATGGGAAAATAGATATCTGTTGTCTGGAAGAGGTCGGAGTTTAACTCTCACCATTCATTAAAGTACTATGCAATACCAAAGTCACATAGATATCGATTTGTCTTTAAACATTTTTGCCAATTTTTCCGGAGGCATATGCCATCTATATTGATTCTCTTTATATGCAGTAGACATTGTTTGTTTATAGTTCCTTTCCCATAACTGTTGCCATCTATCGAGCTCAATTGAATATCCACAATTTTTTGCCCAAGCAATCATTGTTTCCTTTACTTGTTCTTCCTCTAATTTCATACTAAGCAGAAAGCTATAGATTTTTAAAATTATTTTATCCTCTCTTCCCATGAGTATCTTATCCAAATCTGTCATTTCTAAATAAAAACTGTATAATTTGGCATCTTTTTCATACCTTGCTTGTATCACAATCTATCACAATCCTTGTTCTTCCATTTCCTGTTTCTATCACAATCCTTGTTCTTCCATTTCCTGTTTCCCTTTCAAATCCCCCTTGTCTGTAAGTAAGTATTTAAATACTAAAAATATTTCTAAAATTAACCATATTTGGGTGTATCAATGCTTCCACTGTTGATAACCATATTGGAATTTTCACATAGTATTTATCTCTAAACGTCTCCCACACTAATAACAATGCATTTCTTACATAGTGTCTATGAAAATACATATGCATCTTACTTCTACCATACTATAAAAATGCATGCCATCCCAATTGTAAATCATGTCCTTCCAAAGTTAGTAATCTTATATTTCTTAATTCAATCCATTCTTTCATCTACGTCAAAGCTGCTGCCTGGTAATATAATTCCCAATTCGGCAGTCCAAATCTTCCCCTTTTTCTTGCATCTTGTAGCATCTTTATATTAATTCTTGCCTTTTTCCCCTGCCATCTAAACTTCCTCATTATCTTGTTCAGGTATTCAATAAGTCTTTTCAATTTTTATAGGAATTGTCTGGAATAAAAATAATAACCATGGTAATATATTCATCTTGATTATTGCTATTTTTCCTATAAATGATAATTGCAAAGTTTTCCATTTTTCCAAGTCTTTCTCAATTTGTCTTTTTAATTTATAATAATTATCCTCTTTTATTGTTACACATCTTGAAGTTAATTGTATTTCTAAGTATCTCACTTTTTTCACAATTTGTATATCCATTTTCTCCTTTAATTCTTTTTTTTTGTTTTTCTGTAATATTTTTTACCAATATTTTTGTTTTTTCTTTATTTATTTTAAAACCTGCTACCTCTCCATATTCCTCTATTTGTTCTAATAATTTGGGTCCTGTTTTTTGGGTTCCTCCAAAATAAATACTAAATCATCCGCAAAGGCTTGTAGTTTATATTCCTCTTTTTTAATTTTTATCCCTGTTATTTCTTCATTTTGTCTTATATTTCTATTTAGCACTTCTAGAGTCAATACAAATAACAATGGGGATAATGAGTCACATAGATACCGTGAAGAGAATCAAAGATTAGCTGATACTTTTCCTATAAGACATATTAATTATGATTGTATATCATTTTTTGAAAAAATGTGTATATAAATAATTTTGCAACAATGATTTATTAGATTCAGTAGGCTACTGTCTTTTCCACAATGGATAATTCTTGATTTTTTTCAGCATTTTTCCAATTCAGTATTTTTCCCCAAATGTAATGATAAACAAAACACATATCTCTGAAAGATTATAAATGCTCATTATCCTGCTAACATTAATCTGTATAAATATGTACATAATTTTGTAAATACATACAAAAGGACAACTTTAGAGGCAGACTGTATCTAAATACAAATGTAAGGTATCAAATGCTAATGTTCAAAATATTTAGTTTAGCATGCCATTTCAAGTGAAAATGAAGGTATTTTGTGTATACATCTCATATAATTTTTAATTATGTGCTCCACATGAGCTGTGACAAGTAAGCTATTTGAATGCAGATGATATTGTTCTTTGTATGAGATCAACTGCCATCGATAATTTCAATGACGGATAACAGTCATTAATTGATTTAGTATCCAAACCCTTTGTTCAGACAAAGATATTAATATTAAAATGCCAAAATAAATAATATAATATTTTTTCAAGGGATTTGTGTTAAACCAGCAGAAAAATTACAATAGTTTGATTGAGTACTGATGGATTGTCCTTGATATGGTGAATGAAGAACATTTATATGATATATAATCAGAAGCATGTTTTATCTATAAAATATTATTTTTAATGTTTCAGAAGTTAAAAGAGAGCTGTTAGCTGGCTCTGAGCTGTTGGATAATCTTGGATAATGGTGATGCAAACTATGTGAGTGAGAATTGCATTAGAAACTGTGAAAAAAATGTTTGGTTAAGCTAGCTAGGTAAGCCCCAGAGCTCACTGTAACAACATTGCTAAAAAGGCATTAAGAGTTGTCAACCTTATTTTACTAAGTTTTCTCTATGGTAATGCTATACTTCTAACTAGGGCAGTGATGGCTAACCTTTTTGCCATTGTGTGCCAGGAAGGGGGGGTGGGGGAAGTTCGCACGCATGTGTGCCCACACCCATAATTCTATGTGTCTTGCGCATGTGTGCACAACCCTACTCCTCCCCCCACCCTATTCCTGGCACATGATGGCCTGGTAGACCTGTTTTTCTTTCTCACCTGGTTCCAGATCCTCTCTATGCATCTGGGGAGGATGAAAACAGCCTTCCCCACCCCCTCGGAGGCCCGAAACGGCCCATTTCCCAACTTCTGGTTGGACAGGAAGTGATGTTTTTTTCTGTCCCCCACCCCCAGAGACTCCTCGAGAGGCTGTTTTCCCCTCCCCAGATGCATAGAGAGGATCTGGAGCCAGGTGAGAAAGAAAAACGGGCCTTCCCCAACCCTCCAGGCCCTCCAGAGGCAGGAAACAGCCTGTTTCCCTACTTCTGATGGGCCCAGAAAGCCTGAAAATTAGGTGGCCGGCACGTGCATGAGTGCTGGAGCTGAGCTGGTGTACCAGGCAACATGGTTCTGTGTGTCACCTGTGGCACATGTGTCATAGATTCGCCATTATGGTACTAGGGCATACAAAACCTTTGCCAGACCTTGAATACTGCTCACCTGCCTGAAATCTATACTGTATTTCTGACATTAATACATTAGAAAGAGATCAGAGGTATTTTACAAGAAAAGTACTCGACTCCTCTGCTCACAATAAAATTCCTTATACCACCAGGCTTGAAATTTTAGGCCTAGATAACCTTGAACTCTGCCCTATACGTTCAGACCTAAGCTTAGTACACAATATTATCTACCTTAAAATCCTACCTGTTAATGACTTTTTTAACTTCAACCGCAATAACACAAGGGCTATCAATAGATTCAAACTCAATGTAAATCGCTCTAATCTTGATTGTAGGAAATACGACTTCTGCAGGAGGGTAGTAAATGTCTGAAATACTCTACCTGATCCTGTTGTTAGTTTCTCTAACCCCCGTACCTTTTACCCTAAACTGTCTTCTGTGGACCTTGCACGTTTCTTAAGAGGTCCCTAAGGGGGCATGCACAAGAGCAACTGGCTGCCTACCATCCAGGGGTGGGTTCTAGTTACTTTTACTACTGTTTGCAATGGGAGCACACGTGCCCTTCTGCACATGCACAGATTGTCAATTATGACATCCGGGGAAGTGGGCAGTTCTACTGTCTCCATTTATATGTAATCATTTTATATGTTTATGACTATGTTTTACCAATTTATATCCATTTATTTGAACCATTTTTTTCATGTGTCCATGTCTATACTGATACTTGTTTCCTTGTACTTGTTCACAAACAATTAAATAAATAAATGAATGAAAAATAACTAGATATGTTTATTTGTCTTTCTAATCTTCCATGATGGCTGGAATTTTTCAAGTCCAGTTGCTATAAAACTGTTCAGCTGTAACAATTTCAGAAGTAGGACACATATTGGTGGTGTCATATAGAGAGACTTAAAATGACGCCCTCACTGGGAGATGTATTCCTGATCCGACCTCCCCCCACCACATCCCATCCATAATGAATAGAGCTAGACAAGTTGTTTGTTTAAAAAAATGCAGAGAAGCAGAGGTTTTCCTTCACAGTGGGATCTATTTTTGAAAGTTATACAGATAGAATGAATATGTACATGAAGAATTTCTGGCAAAGAATGGATTGCACCCGACAATGAAGAATGTCAACTTCTCTTCCCCCCCACTCACCTCTTATTTTTAACAAGGCATTAGTGATGATAAAGTAAAGTGAAGAAATATATACAAATGAATTGTAGAATGCAGAATAGAAATGAAAAACAGAAGAGAACATATATAAGAGACCATGTATCATGTTTCTTGGAAAATAAGATGAAAGAAATGTTGCCCAGGAAAGAGAATTTTATTTACCTTAGCTTCTCCTAGAAAGCATGACCTTAATTAGAATAATTAATTCTGAATACCTATATATCATCCCAGTTAATTAGCACAAAGCCATATGAGACAAAATATTACAACAGGACAGGTTTTACGCATACCTGTTCAGAAATAATATATTTTCCATTAGGTTCAAGGGTCTTATTCTTAGATAAAAGAGACTTACACAGGGAGGCTTATATAAGAATACATTGTGAATGTATTAATTGTTTATATTTTCCTGATATAGCACAAATGTAAACCGAGGAGAATATTGCAGAAGTTAACTTCTGTTTGTCATTTTTCAGAAGGTAACAGTGTTAGCCTTTTTTGCAGAATCAACAAAAACCCTTGTGGCACTTTAAACCATATCAAATCTATTATACTATAAGCTTTCACAGGCTGGAGTCCTGATTCCATAATAAATGTACTTTTTTAAAGAGGCTGCCAGGCCCTTTGTTATATATTGTGCAACATTTATATTATATAATTATTTCTATACTAAATTGAAACCTCTTTTCATGGTTCAAAAAGGAGGGCTTGAAATGGGCACTTGGATTTATTTATTGTATATTGGTGTATCATTCTAACTTTGTAAAGATATAAAGGCATTTGGAATGCCTTTCTAATTTGAAGGAGACTTTATTGAGTAAATCAATAATAATGGAAAACCAAGGCAGAAAAACAAAATACAATTTCAACAGCTTTTCTTGGTAGCCCTACAAAATAAAGTTCATGCAAAGCAATAGGATTCTAACTCAGCTTTTATTAGAATATTTCAAAGATGATTCAGAACCTTCCAACCAACACTGGAAGAAAACAAAGACAAATGAAAACTAATGACTTTGGAGGGAGGAGGAACAGAGGAAACAGATTACAGAATATAACTGCCGGCATATTCATAGATATAGACATCATATTCATCAGCCCTTATGACAGTAAATGTGAAGGCAACAATTGGATAAAGGAAGGAAAATAGCCTCAGGTGGGTGAAGGAACATGGGATGAAATAAACATTTGATCTTACGTAAAGAAGGTCTGTTTGATATCACACACTGCTAATCTTTCTCCCTAATGCTGAATAAGTGAATTTGTGCAATTTGTGCAGTTGGCTTAATTTACTTCCACACTATATGCTATTATAATATTAACTACTGAATCTCACAATGTAGTAATTTTCCTTTTTATATGTAAATATTTACACATTTTTTTTATTAAAATACCTAAGACATTAAAAAAATATCATTTAGCTACAAATATAGCATTATTAGACATGTCATGCACTTTTGAATCATTGTTTCAGAGATACTTCCTTACCTAAACAAAAACAAAATGACCACTGATGGGCAAAAAAATGGTGAGAGTGGGAGTGACCACCGATTTCTCCTTGGCTTCCCTGAGTTTTCTTGTGGTAAACTGGCAGGGAGTATCAGAAATGTTCCTTCCTTCCTTCCTTCCTTCCTTCCTTCCTTCCTTCCTCCCTCCCTCCCTCCCTCCCTCCCTCCCTCCCTCCCCTCCTTCCACCCTCCCTCCCCCATTTTGTCCTTCTGTCATTACCTCCCTCCCTTCCTAAAATTCCTGCAGTCTTCCTCATTTTATTTAGTTGTGGGAAACTTGCAGGAAGAAAGTCAGTGGGGAACCAGCAGCAAGTTGCAAGTACAAGGCCAGTAGGTAAGTGGTTACTGTCAGGTGATACATGACGGGCTAATAGGGTCAGCCTTCTATTTTTCCACGGTCAGTAAAATGAAGGCCCAGATTGTTGGGTTCAATATGCTGACTTTGTAAACCACTGACAAGCACTAGGGAGCAGTATATTGTAAAGCACTAGGGGGCAGTATATAATAAGTAATATTGCTATTGCTATGTAGATTGGGGACAGTGCTCAGGTGTGAAGATGCATCAGGATGGGTGAATAGGGGTTCATGAGAGGTGCTGTATGGGACAAGATGAGCGCATGGGATGTATCTGGCACAGATCAAGAAGGATGCATGAGATGTATGAGGTGTTACTGTGATGACCCCCTTGGATGCTTCCCCAGATTTCTCTCCAAATATCAGTTCAGAGGAAGATGAACCAGTTCAGGCATATTTGGAGAGGAGTTGGTTAATGACACCAAGCAGCCTTCTGAGAGGGATTTGTCTCAAGCACAGCTACAGCAGGACAGCCCTGAGGCTTCAGATGGAGAAAGCACACAGCTGCAGCCAGTCAGAGATAAGGAAGAGAAACTGACTTCTGTCCCTAATCCAAGGGCACATAGGACAGAGAAAAGGCAGGAGCCAAGAAGGTCAGACAGATTATTTGCGAGGAGAAAGCCTTGCCTTTCTTGATGGGCTGCACTAGAAGCTGACTATTTAGCACAGTAGACAGATGAAAGCAATTCTGGAAACAATCTGTTCATTTCCTAGCTGTGAGTCTTCTGGTCATTGTGATTCTTGCCTTGCTTTGGATTGACACCTTGTGAACTCTGGACTTTTCTTGCCTTAACTTGGATCATGCCTTGTATTACCCTCTTGTATTTTGGATTTAATTTTGCCTGGTGGGTTTACTTTGATTGGGAAACTTTCAAATGCCTTGTAGACTTATTGGCCATTGCTCTGTGGACTAGCATTGGTCTACTTGTGGCTGGACTTAATTGGGACAGTTCTGGTTTTGTTTTTGTTTTTTTGTTAATAAACCCACTAAATGACAGTTACGTGTATGTGTGTGTATGTGTGTGTGTGTGAGCAGGACAGCACAGTTAGGGAGCCAGGGGATGGTGTGGGTTAGGAAGGGTGCATGGGATGTGTAAGAGGTGCCACATGGCTTAGGAGAGGTGTGTGGAAGTGCATAAGGCATGCCATGTGGGTTGTAGAGATTTAATCCATTGAGGTTACTGAATTCACAGATTTAATGTTTTGTCTCATGAAGGTTTCCCATATGCTGCATGTGATATAAGAAAAAAAATATATGCTTAACTGAAAATTTTTTAATCTGCCAAAAGCAGAAAGTAGGGGCAAGATCTGAATCAAAACAGGAAAGGAAAGGGAAGGGAAGGGAAGGGTTAAATTTGTTATAGCTATTAATTTGATAAATTGTTTTGTATAGGTTGTCCATAATTATTCTTAATACCCTTTTTTACTCTTTTTATCATTAAAATATTCTAAGAGGGTTTTTTGGGAGGAACTTTTAAAATAAAGTCACAGCTTTACTTTCGTGCTTATCTGCATCATTTTCATATCTGTATTTCTAAGAAGTGAGATGTATCAGCAAATGAATGGCCTCCCCCATTTGTTCTATAATTTTGGCTGTACACCCTTCTTTAGATTTGCATAAGCCTTAGGATGGCATTCCACATAAGAAGCCCATGATTCTTAAATATCTCTTGACAGTGAAAGTAAAATAATTCCAAGCCAATTTTCTCCTTCATCACACATCTTCAGAGAGAAACAGCATGCGATGTATGTAGGACATAGAACTGCTGTGACCAGGGAACAAGCAACTGATTATAACTTTGGCTCATCTGCTTCTCTTGTTCCACTTGGCAGAATAGATTAGCTTTTATTTCAAAGTGAGGGTATTGGATAACTCTCCAGGATTACTCTGCACTCTGTTTGTAATTATTCATAAGCACAAATTAAATATTATACTCTTCTACTCTTTCAGACTTGGGCAAGACAATAATAGCTCAGGTTCGCATTAAATTGGGCTTTCAGATTGGGCTTGAGATCAAGTATAGTCCTTGCATTAGCGAGCTGCTTCTTAAACAAATGAAATATTATTCAAGAAATAAGCCACTTTATCATTTCCCACTTTACTGTTGCTTGTGAATATCTTCCTTTCATCTCTGCATCCCCATTAAGCTGCAGGCCTTTGAAATGTATTTATTAAAAATGTGTCCGTGGCATGGTATTTAATGAATCTTAACTAAAAAATAAGCTAATGGCTTTAAAGGTGTTTAAATGAATGAAACATCAGTAATAAAGGATGTTTCTATATTCTAAAATGTCTCAGGATCCTTAACCTTTATGCTTGAAACTGCTGCACAATATCCCTTCATGGCTTTTTGCTTTGTTCCCATTATTGCCCATGGAAAGTTAATTCTAGACCTCTCCCTCTCCCTCCCTCCTCCCCCCCTCTGTGTGTGTGTGTGTGTGTGTGTTTCTCTCTCTGTCTCTGTTTGTGTCTCTCTGTCTCTCTGTGTCTCTCTCTCTGTCTCTCTGTCTGTCTCTGTCTCTCCTGCTGTGTGTCTCTCTCTGTCTCTCTCTCTCTCTGTGTGTCTCTCTCTCTGTCTCTCTGTCTCTGTTTGTGTCTCTCTGTGTCTCTCTGTCTCTGTCTCTGTCTCTGTCTCTGTCTCTGTCTCTCTTTCTGTGTGTCTCCCTCTGTGTCTCTCTCTTTCTCTCTGGTCTCTCTCTGTCTCTCCCTCCCTCCCTCTCTTTCTGTCTTTCCCCCACCCCTCCTTTCTCTCATTTTGGGAGGAAATATTGTGTAAAAAAATTTTTACACAATATGTAAAAAAATGGATTAAGAATGTTCCCCAAGGTCCAAATCCTGTTTCAAGGTCTTAGTCCTGCTCATCTCCCCCTATTATTTACCCTTTTAATTTATGTGAAGCAGTCGCATTGTTCAAATCTATTTATTATTTCAATATTTATATCCCTTGGATACACGATAAGCTGTCAAAGCTGCTCCCAAGGCAATGTACTGATCAATAAGTCTTCCCCTGCAAAACAATAGAATAGAAGAGGACTAGGGTTAGATTTTAAAAAAACAGTAATTCAAAAATGTTATAATGCAGACAGAATGGTGTAATGTTTACAACGCAACCAGATTTTTTACAATCAGATGTATAGCTTGCTTTTGTAAAATTCTGAATATTTAGGACAATTAACCTTGGAGAAGGCCAAATCAATAGTAAAGGAGAGAATCAGGGATATTTATCGTCAAAACAATATCACTAGTCCCCTTGAACTTTATCTCCAGTCATTAGATAGTTGCAAACTCTCTATTGTGGGGTATTTATACATTTATACATATGGGCCATTTGTAGATCCTTATTTGATGCCCTCCCATCAGCTCTACTGGAGAGAAGATTTCATGGGATTCCTTATTCAATGAATCTTTGCCCTTCATTGAATAAGGAATCCCATGAAATCTTCTCTCCAGTAGAGCTGATGGGAGGGCATCAAATCTAGAAATCTTTGCCCTTGGGAATCCAGGGACGTAAAAATTCTTGCCCATATCCTCATCTGGTGCCCTTTCTATTATACTTTATTGCTCAATCATTTCCAAATATGAGGGCCATACCGAAAAAAAATTATGTGTATTATTTTTAAAGGTATAACCTTTATACTCTCTCTCTCTCTCTCTCTTTCTCTCTCTCTCTCTCTCTCTCTCTCTCTCTCTCTCTCTCTCTCTCTCTCTCTCTCTCTCTCTCTGTGTGTGTGTGTGTGTGTGTGTGTATATGTGTGTGTGTATAGTTAATATTTCGGGTTTCTTCCCGTGTAATTGTGGATATATCCCTAAAAGGGTAGAAGCGATGTTTCGACAGAATCCCATCTGCCATCATCAGGCTTATGTCAGCAGTCATTTTGTACTAACTGCCGTTGGTATTTCAAATCTGGTGCTGGTATTCTGGGATGGCTCCACCTTTTCATTCTGGTTGGTTGGGAGTCCCAGTATGTGTTTATTGGCTTGGCTTCGGGTGTATGGTCGGTTTTTCTCCACTAGGTGGCAGGGCTTCATCTTTGTGGCTGGTTTGAATATGATTTGGTTGGGAATTTTTTGATTAATGTTTGGTTTATGTTTTATATATGGTGTTAAGATTCGTCTATCTATGAGAGCAGGTTTCCAAATAGTAGGCAGACGTGAAGTGTCATCCCGTTTATTCATGCAATATGGTCTTTTTTCAATTTCTATTGCTTCTCTGATTATCCTGCCATTGAGATGTTCTATTTTTGCAACTGTTTTTGTTTTATTAAAATTAATGTTGTGTCCTGTTGTATTTATATGTTGAACTAATGATGATGTGTGTTCTTGTTTTTGTATTGAGTTTTTGTGTTCCTCGATGCGCACACTCATTCTTCTGTTGGTCTGTCCAATGTATGTTGATGGGCAGGAAGCACATGGGATTTCGTATATGCCTTGATCTTCTAATTCTATTTTGTCTTTGGGGTTTCTGAGAATGGACGATATCTTTCTATCTGTGCAAAATATGGTTTTGATGTTGTGTTTATGTAGTACTTTGCTAATTTTGTCTGTTGTTCCCCTTATATAGGGCAAGATGGCTTTCCCATTGTTTTGTTCCTCTTTTGTACATACATACATACATACATACATATATAGTATAACCGTATACTCACATATCAAGTGGTCAAATATTTTCTCCAAGTTATGCAACTGCGCACATTTTTAAATTAGATATGCAGTTTTAGTGCCTATTTTTTCCTTCCCCAATAACTAATTGCTAAATTAAACTATTTCTCTTTTTATTATACTATTTTATTGCAAAGGCTAGTCAAAGACCATAATAAAGATATTTGATTTGACATTTGTTAATATTCTGTCGTCAGTCTTTTGCTAATATAATAATCCAAACAAGAATTTGTCACATGTTTCTGCATCACTATGGATAGATTATTTCTGATCAACAAATAAACTTAATGCACCAGACAACACTGATAGTGATATTTCATGCTGTTGGGACAAATTGGCCACAAAGAAGTAACAATGGAACAAGATGTATGCCTAAGGTTAGATATATATCTGCTGTTTCAGAAGAACTTCATTCTTCTTCTATTTCTAGTCTAACTTCTAGTCTAACTAATCTTCCTAAGATTTTGTCTCATGACAAAAGATATAGATATCCAGTATCTATGTAGGCTAATCCAACTCAGTTTATAAGGAGAAATATAGCCACATCATACTAATGAGAGCTTGGTCATCATTGCAATGGCTTTGTAGAGCTATTAAAACTATGATACATACAACAAAATCTGTTGCATGCATTAATATGATACTTAACAATTTTATAATGCCCAGAAATTACAATTAGATGTAATAAATACCAACATTTATTATATCAAAAACCATTTAGAGGTCCAGAAAATTCACTAAAGTGGGATTAAGGTGTTAAATTACTGAAGCTCAGGAAACATTATGCACCATGTTGTCTTCAGTTCTGTTTCTTCTAGATTCCATGAAATGTGACAGGGATATTTCTTCATTAGCATTTCTATTTTATACATAGCTATGTAGCCATAGATGTCTTTCTAGTCTTGCTAAATTCATAAACCTACTACTCGTTATTAAAGTAAAGGATTTGGAAACTAATTGGTCCTTTTCCATTATGGCTTCTTCCTTCCTCATGCATCTAGTTAAATTAACTACAGGACAGAACTGGTTGTTCTGTCTAAGGACTTTGTCAAAATGGTGTGATTCTTGAACCCATAAGCAGAGAAAACAGAACATATTTAGGAAACTAAAATATAGCCATTATTGTTGCTCCACAATCTCTTTGGGCTCCAGTTAAGATTTTCACATAACTACTAAGTGTGCTTGATCGCTTTATTTCAGTATATTTATTTTTACAACATATGCTGGAATGATGTACATGTATTAGCTTACAAAATTTTATCTTAAGGGTTAAACTCCACTGAAATGTCCTTTTACTGAATGCCAATAATTGAATTGGCATGACTATTTCTCTAAGATATCCTTTTTCCACACAGTTTCAAAGAACTTGGCAACAAATTGTTAGATTATTGTGTATCACTGCTCGGGCTGCATCTTACATCTTCAGTGTCAAGCTGTAATATTCTGGTGTCTTTATTGGTAAGGAAAAGTCATTAAAAAAGTCAAGATCACTTAACCCTGAAATTTCAGATAGCTCGATCGATTGTTACTCACACAGAATATATTATTACTTAACTCTTGGGAAGGAAAATTAAGTTTAAAAACCCACAATTTTAACTTCATACTAGGTTGGTTTTTTTTTTAATCTTCTGTAGACTAAAAATAATGAAGCTATACATCAATGTCACATAATTAGAATAATACAATAAGCGTGAACTACCCACTTCCATATTAAAATAAATGTCTTCTGTATAAAAAGAATGACCAAAGTCAAGAACCATTTAGTGCTGAGATCTGTGTTGATAGAATGAGATGAGAATAGCAAATGTCAGGAATACAGGATCCTCTTTCAGCATCAGCTTTATTTCTACTTTAATGTTCAGCCTACCTGATTCTATTCCGGGTATTCCTTCAATGTCCAGTCTAGTATTAGAACAAAGGAGAACATTATCTATAGATCAAGAAAAGCCAAGCTGTGTCTTTGGATTGTAATGGACTAAACTTCCATGAGTCTCAAACAGATGGCCAATAGTCATGAATTATGAAAGTCACAATGTAAAATATCTGAAGGGTAATAAATAGCTAACTGATAGCGCAGGATTGAGATCATTTTATTGTCTGTGTGTGTGTGTGTGTTTGTCACACTTCAAGGTGACAAACATGCCAACACTTCTTCCTATAAATTAATTTAACATCTGATTTTTAAGATTTTTTTTTACTGGCAGTCATAACTAAGAGGAATATGCAGAAAACATCTGTCAGGACTGGACCTTGTATGATGAAATAAGGCATGGAGTATAAAAAAGACTAGTCAATCACAGAAACTAGTCCAAGTTTTAAATGCTCCCAGATTCAATTCAAAATTCAAAATTAATTTACAAAATCCATTTGATTTGTTAGAACAATCTTGCCCAATTTAGTGGTTTGAATAGACAAGAAAATCACATTGCTTCAGTGCTGGTTGTTTTATTCAGTTTTAAGAGAAGGTCATTTGTGCATGTGGAAAAAGCTGTCGAATGTCTTTTGGGGTCAATTTGGAAGTGTCTGATTCAGTTGGACTCTTTGAATTGTTGCAATGAATTGAATTAAAAATTTGAATTCAATTGCCAGTCAAACTGAAAATGCTAGAAGCTCGCTATATTTAAGCATAGTTGGCACTAAGATCCAATTATGACATTGAGCTACTCAGAAGAAAGAGCCTACTTCCATCCTGTTCAATATACTACCCACCTAAGTTGTTTCTTTATACAACTGAGCACTACCCTCTGGCTTTTCATTTGGTGGTGACACCATTCACATGAACTGGGTGGTTGAAATTTAGCTCAAGCTAAGATGTTTATAAAATGAGTCTGTAGGTTCTTATAGAGGGAGCAATACAACAGGACATGAGCTGTTTCAATCGTCTTTTGTGAACAAGTTCAAAACCTCAGCTCATATGGAACATTTTTATAGTGGCCCTCTGATTCTGTTCTCTGATTTCAAATTCTCATCTCTGTTATGCACAAATTGATTGATTGATTGATTGATTGATTGATTGATTGAGTTGGTGCCCAACTCAATCTCAGTCACTTTAGGCAATTTTCAAAGATAAAAATCTCATATGAAAATAATAAAAAGGGATAACCCCACCCCCCTAGAGACAACAGTCAAAAAGCCACTTTATGGGCTGCATCCCACTCTGGGTTTCCCAGGCTCGTTGGCAAAACCAGATCTTCAGGGTATATGTACCTCCTTAGGAAAGGAAACCTCCAGTATTCCTTGCCTCCCTGCTCTGATAGGTTGGGTATATGTGATTGGGAGAAGACTGAACTTATCAGATTGGTATGATATCAATGGTGGGATTCAGCCAGTTCTGTCCGGATCGCGCGAACCGGTAGCGGTGACTGCAGAAGATTCCTCCCACCCACCCAGACGTAATGCGTGACTACTGCACATGCGCACACTCACATTTGCGAACTGATAGGGAAGGTAAGTGAATCCCACCTCCGTATGATACAATTTCTCTGAACGAAGCTAGGTTTTGCTACATTGTAACATTAGGCAGACCTTGCTCACCCACTGATGGTTTCACCATCAAGTGTAATATATTACTGTGCTCTGTCCTGTTCTGTTCATTTTTTTCAGTCCTGTTTTATTTTATTTTAATGTTTAACATTTGTGCTTAACTATGACAATAATAAAGATTGATTGATTGATTGATTCAATCACTCACTCATTCATTCATTCATTAGCTCATGGATATCAACTTTGGGGCAGAGTCAAAGACAATGGGACCTGGTTCATCTTATCACAACTGTCTTGTCCAGTTTCAGGTCTGGGGTCTGACCTGGCTTCCTTCTTCCTCCAGTGACATGTTGTATATCAAGGCAGTCCTGGCAACAAAGAGTATCAGAAAGCTGTAAAGCTTTGTTGATATCTCATGGTATCTATCTGGCTATAGAGTTGATCTGTGCAGGGTGATGATATGATGTGAACTCCCCTTTCTGGACGTCCTAATCTACAAAAAACCCAATGGCTCCCTAGGACACATCATCTACCGGAAAAACACACACACCAATCGTTACTTAAATGCACAATCACATCACCACCCTGCACAAATCAACTCCGTAGCCAAGACTCTCATCTCCAGAACCAAATGCCTAGCCGACAAAGACCACCTAAAAACTGAATTACACACTCTCACAAACATATTAATCTCTAACGGATTCCAAAGAAACACAATTACCAACCTAATCCAAAGGGAGACACCCCTCAAGAACCGAGACACAGAACAGGACAATGGCATCGCCCTCCTCCCTTACATCAAAGGCACCACAGATAAAATCAGCAAAATTCTCCACAAACACAATATCAAGACAGCCTTCTGCACTGACCAAAAAATAGCAAACATCTTAAGAAACCCCAAAGACAAGATCCAGCTAGAAAACCAAGGAGTCTATGAAATACCATGCAAAATTTGCCCAGCCACATACATTGGACAAACTAATAGGAGAATAAATGCACGCATTGCAGAACACAAGAACACAATCAGAAAAGAAGAAAAAACTTCCTCCCTTTTCCAGCACCTTAAAACAACAGGACATGAAATTGACTTTGAAGGAACCAAATTAATCTCCAAACAGAACATTTCAACAAGAGAATAATCATGGAAGCCATCGAAACAGAGAAACACCCCCATAACATGAATAAACACAATGATACCTACCAGAAATCTGGAAACTAGCCCTAATCAACAGAAGAGTCCCAGCCACAAAGATTAACACCGGTCCCAAGATAACACATGACACCACCACCAATCATCTTTACCAGATTCAAACCCAAACCCATCCCATAGACGAAATACAACTACCTTCTAGAAGCCAGACCATGGCGGCATCACCAGCTGCTGCACCCCCCTCCGATCCCCACACAAAGCAAACTGACACATGCCATGAACACATGGCAAGACCTCAAACTTGGAGCCAAGCCAAAGCCCGGGATGTGGCATCACAGCCATCTGCTCAGGACATTACGTCAAAAAACTCAGGATATCACAATACTAGAACTCAGGATGTTAACACAAAGCCCATTACCCAGGTCGTTAAAAAATAAAAGACTAATGGGCACCCATCATGGACCTCACCCACACAGGATGTTATGAAACAACTGACTAATCTGTAAACATCAACTCCGTCAACTAATCAGGATGTAGCAACACAGACAACCAACCCGCTCACAGCAACAAAGCCAGCACCCCACACCTCCCCACCAGTATTTATAGAAAAATGGCAGCTCCGATCACGCTTTCCTTGCACAAGCACGAAGCTGAAGACACCAGCCTGAAGATGACGAGTGAGACCTCATCGAAACGTCGCCAAGATACTCTCAATGTTACATGGGAAAAGACACGAATACACCAAAACTTGCATATATATATATATATACATATATATATATATATATATATATATATATATATATATATATATATATATATATATATATACACACACACACACACACACACACACACACACACACACACACACATATACATACATACATACATACATACATACATACATACATACATACATATAATCTTCTCTTTGCAGAGAAGATAATTTTAAATCCAGGATTATTTACCTTTTTGTTTGTAGCCAACACCTCCAGCAATTCAAACTCCTAGAAATCCCTATTAAATCCTAACAGATATTATGAACCTGTAGGCTTATCCTTTCTACCTCTAGGAACATAAATCTATAAAGGGTAGTTGAATAAATCTCTGAGTAAAGGCAATTTCTTTCTCCTTATGGTTAAATAACAAGGGAAGAGTTCGCTGGAGCATTTTTTTTTTCTTTGAATCAGTATGGGAGACCCCACAGTTTCAGGTTTTATAATGAGGCAAATTACCAATTTACAATTTTTAGTGTGTGCTTGTCTGTGATGCTTTTTGATGATCTATAGGTAAATAATTATGGACAGCTTGCTCTAGATGGGGAAGCAGGGAGGATTCTTATCAGACTTCTAAGCTTATGCTAGGAAAATAGCATCTGGTTTATCATTATTGCTGGAGGACAGTTCTAATTACATGTATTGAAAATGCCAACATCTGACTGAGAGTACCATTAGGGTCATAATAACTAACAGTCACCAGCTATTTGAAAATTCCCTTTCCGTGTATGTATTACAAACTGTATTTTAAACTAGCAAACACCATGCATCATAATAAATTATGAGTAAACAGTGGCATGTAGATTTTTTTTCTCCTAACAATGTATTCGATTAGTTATTTGTTATCCTTTTCAAAAAAAAAAATCTATATTTTCACTTAGTGGGAAAATATAATACAGATTTATATACATCTGATGAACATTCATTTCATAGCTATCACTTTGACCAATGGGATAGTCCAGTCTAATTAAAACCTAAGAAAAAGCTTTAGGTCTAGGTTTAGATCTAGAATTAGTCTAGGTCCGCCTCTCTACCTATCTTATCCCCTTCCTCTGCTCCTTATTGACTTCATATATTTCTCCAAATGTTATCAGGATTAATGCCTATCTGTGGTTGGAATTATTCAATATCCTGCTTTTATTTTTATTATTCTAATTAATATTTCTTATTTAAATTTCTTATTGTCTTATTAAGTTGTTGCTTACACTATTCATCGATTTAAATACTCAAAAAATATTTTCAATAGCATATTTGCAGAAATACTTCATCCAATGAAGGAAGTCATTCTTGATTATTTATCATCCTTCCAGGGCAGATTTGAATCAACCTGTAAATACTGGCATAGTTTCCTTACAAAGATTTTTGCATTGGACAATTTTTTTTTTCTTGAAGCAGTTTAAAATGAAGGAAGCATATTTAGAACCCCCGAGTACAAATGTGCTATGAAAACTCCCAAGGCACCTAGTGTTTTTTTTAAAAAAAATTAATTAAAAAAACTGCCTATCATAAGAAATTACAGGTTTTATTTCTTATAAACATAAGTATGTTTGCTTATTAACATTTGCCTTGGTTTCAAATTATGAAATTATTTATACAAGCATCCTCTGATGACTCTGACATTTGTTCTGAAGAAATTCTGTCTACACTGAATAGTTTTCTTAGTTATCAGAAGTCAGAACTGCTTGGGATTGCAAGATCCACTTTAGTTACTACTTGTTCATTTGATAATTACCACTTCCTGTTTTCTGTTTTGCTTCTTCCTTGTTTTTATTTTTTAAATTCAATTGTTTGGTCTTCTATTTTTTTTTTTCATTGTCAGCCATTTTTATTTAAGGGTTAAGAACAGTAATAATTTATTGAGTTTTATTTTACCCAACTTCTAGGGACTCTTGGTATTATTGGTGTATAGTGTTGAAATATTAGAGGGATGAGGTGGCTCAGTGGCTAAGATGCCGAGCTTGTCGATCGAAGGTCAGCAGTTCAGCGATTTGAATCCCTATTGTCGCATAACGGGGTGAGCTCCTATTACTTGTCCCAGCTTTTGCCAACCTAGCAGTTCGAAATCACATTGGCGTTTGATTATGCCAGCCACATGACCATGGAGATGTCTTCGGACAGCGCTGACTCTTCGGCTTTGAAACAGAGATGATCACCAGATAGTGAATTCTGACTGGCACACTCTTTCTAGACAAGAAGGGATCATAAGGTCTTCAAATTGGATTCTGAATAGGTAAGCCTTGTGAGACAACGAGAACTGAAGGTTCTGCGGTAGACTCAGAAGTTGAATGTCTTAGGGTTGAGAACTTTAAACATGGCTCATAGTTATAATGCAGCCTAAACGAACACAAGGTTTGAAATAACCCCACTATTGAATGTGGTCAATTAACAATAAGATTTTCTGAGCAGCAGGATAAAAGAAAGCAACACAGTGTTAAAACATTTTTTATGTTTAAAATGTTCTATGTTTATGGATTAAAGAAGGAGTGGTTGAAATAATTTAAATTATCAGTAAAAACTTAACAAGAATTTGATGTAAGACAGTTTAAAACAGATAGAGGACAGTAATGTTGAAAGATTAAACATGAAAATGCTTTGGAAAATCCTGCAATTAAACAAACAAACAAACAAACAAACAAGAATTTTATTTCTTTAGCAATAAAGAGTATAGATAACTGGTGAATTTTACAAAATAAAGATAAATGTAATATGAGTCAGATTGTGATGGTGACTTTAACTATGCAATGCCATTTGAGATGATAAGTATTAAGAATACAAAGACAAAAAAGGCAGGTAATCTGTCTTTTACTTTTCCTCTTGTAACTGAGTTCCTTACACTTTTAAATTAAAATAGAATGACACCTACCAGAAAAGTGGCAAAAAAGGAGAAGGGTAGAAGAGATCATTAGAGCAACCTGAAGAAAGAAATTCAGAACTGCTTTAGAAAATGTTTGCAGAATTAGGCAAAAAACTGCCTGAATCGCTCAATATTAAATTGACAGCTTTTGATGAGAGAATGGATGAAAGACTTGTAAAGTTAAAAGAGGCAGTGAAAAAAGAGGTTAAGAAACTCTGTAAACAGGTGAGTGGAGATGTAAAGCAGATTAAAGACAAAATGAAATTTTTTTGAAAGTAAGATAAAAGTTATAATTTTAAGAGATAAAAATAGGTTTAGATAATCTGACATTATTGGAGTTGAGAGAGATATAATTTTGCTTGATTTGGAGTGATACTAGTGGATTCTGATGAAGATGTTAGAGAAAAAGAAAATTAAAGCCTTTTCCCATTTTTTGAAGTATAAAATATATCGCATTGTACTCCAGAACACCAACAACTGTATTAGAGAAATACAACGAGCCTACAGCTACTCAGGAATGTAGGTACCAATAAGATAATAAAATAACTTTTCTATAGCAAGTATTTATAATGTATTTTATTTTATCTATAGGAGAAAGTGTAGTGCAGCAGATGAATCAATTCAATGCCATAATCATTGACCAGTTTGATTATATGTGGGGTGCCACAAGGGTCGGTCCTCTCCTCCCTTCTGTTCAACATTTATGTGAAGCCGCTGGGTGAGATCATCCATGGTTTCGGGGTGAAGTACCATCAGTATGCTGATGACACCCAGTTGTACATCTCCACCCTGGACCACCCCAATGATGCCCTTGAAGTGATGTCCCGGTGCCTGGAGGCTGTGCGGATCTGGATAGGGAGAAACAGACTCAGGCTCAACCCGTCCAAGACCGAGTGGCTGTGTTTCCGACATCCCGATATAGTCACTTGGTGCCATCACTGACTATTGGGGACGAGTCATTGGCTCCCACAGAGAGGGCTCGCAACTTGGAGAGTCCTCCTGGACTCACAGCTGTCTTTAGAAGAGCACTTGATGGCTGTGGCCAGGAGGGCGTTTTATCAGGTTCGCCTGATTCGCCAGTCCCTTTCTGGATCGGGACTCGTTAAATACGGTCACTCATGCCCTCATCACTTCCCACCTGGACTACTGCAATGCTCTCTACATGGGGCTCCCCTTGAGGAGCACCTGGAGGCTCCAGCTGGTCCAGAATGCAGCCGCGCGGGTGATTATGGGAGCAACGGGGCGCTCCCATGTGACCCCCCTCCTGTGCGAGCTGCACTGGCTCCCAGTGGTCTTCCGGGTGCACTTCAAGGTTTTGGTTACCACCTTTAGAGGGTTCCATGGCTTAGGACTGGGGTATCTATGAGACCGCCTTCTGCCACCAGTGGCCTCTCACTGACCAGTATGCTCCCATAGAGAGGGGCTTCTCAGGGTGCCATTGGCCAAACAATGTTGACTGGTGGCCCCCAGGGGGAGAGCCTTCTCTGTGAGGGTACCCACCATCTGCAACGAGCTCCTCCCGGAGCTCGGATTAACAAGGGTTCCGTTGGATGCTATGGCTCCTGGGCATTCTATGCAAAATGAGTTACAGGGCTCAACTCCCTCTGCTAGGCAACCAGGGCATGGAGCTGACAAGCTACTGGAAGAAAAACCCAAAAAGCGAAAAATCTGGACCAGGGAAGAAAACACCTCTATTATGGAAGCTTACTATCAGTCTGAGCCAGCAAAACATGGATTTCAAAAAAGAATGTATCAGATTTTGAAGATGAACCATACGGACTGTGACACCAGTGAACAAAGGTTAATGGACCAACGACGTGTAATCCTAAACCACAAATTTTTCACTACAGAAGAATTAATAGCAATAGAAGAGAAAGCAATTAATGGTCTGAGTACAACAACAAAGAAGAGTAACATCAAGAATGATTTCCAGACTCAAAAGCAAATTAGGGAAGAAGAGGATACTGAAATGTATGAAGATAAAGAACAAGGAAGCACTAAAGAACAAACACCAACAGATAGTGCTCAATTAGCTGGAAAAATAAAGCACCAAATGGAAGATGCTGAAAGAACACCTTTGCCAAAGCTGAACCAAGTGAACTGGAAAGAATTGAGAAATGTACTAAAAAAGGTCAATGAGGCTGTGCAAACTATTCGAACCACTACATTAGCCGAAACAAACCAACTGATTATGCAGCAGCCATCATAACCACCAAAGAATTGGGGTTGAAAATACAAAAGAACCAAAGAGGCAAGAAGGGGAAGCCTAAGTGGAAAATTCGGTTAGAATTGAAGATCAAAAAAGTATGTGGAGATTTGAGCAACTTGAAGAACCTAAGGCAAGGTCAGCTAAAGAACAAGCAGGTCAAAAGCAGCCTGGAAGCAAGATACGATCTGAGGAATAAGGAGATTGCAGTAGTAATTGAAGAGCTGAAGCAGAGGGTTGTTGCCATCGCTGAAAAGATTAAAAGGTATGAAAACCGAGTAACTCAGTTCAAGGAAAACTCACAGTTCAGAGAAAATCAGCACCAGTTTTATAAGAGTTTAGAAAATGGAAACAGAGTAACAACAAATGAAAAGCCTGATAAAGAGAAAGCTCTGAAATTCTGGAAGAATTTGTGGGAAAACAAGAAGCACAACAGAAATGCAAAATGGATCAAACATGTTGAGGACTCTATTAAAGTGCATAAAATGGAAGACGTGAAAATAACAAAAGCAATGGTGCAAAGACAGTCAAGAAAAGTGAAGAACTGGAGTGCACCTGGACCGGATGAGCTGCATGGTTTCTGGTTAAAGGCACTTACAAGTGTGCACAAAAGATTGGCAACCCAGATGAACCAGATCCTAAAAACACCTGAAAATGATGAATGGATGACAACTGGAAGGACATTTTTGATCCAAAAAGATAAAGAAAAAGGAAAGGACCCTGGAAACTATAGGCCAATCACCTGTTTGCCAACAACATACAAGCTTCTTACTGGTATCATTGCAAACCAAATCTATGGATACCTGGAAAGAAATAACTTGCTTCCTGTAGAACAGAAAGGATGCTGCAAAAACTCAAGAGGAACAAAGGATCAATTGCTGATTGACAAGCTAATCCTAAAGAACTCAAGAACTCAAAGAAAAGATGAACCAACCTGTTCATGGCTTGGATAGACTATAAGAAAGCATTTGATTCAGTTCCCCATAGCTGGATCAAGAAATGCCTGGAAATATTAGGCATCAGCAGCAACATACAAAAAATTATGGAATCTTCAATGAACCTCTGGAAAACGAAACTTATGGCTAATGAAGAAGAACTGGGTGAAGTTGAAATTAAACGAGGCATTTTCCAGGGTGATTCCCTTTCACCCCTACTTTTTATACTCTCAATGCTACCACTGACAATCATTTTGAAGAAGATGAACTGTGAATACGAACTTGCAAAGAAAGGACTGAAAATCTCGCACTTGATGTACATGGATGATTTGAAGCTGTTTGGTAAAACAAAAGATGAACTGAATTTATTAATTGAAAACACAAAAGAATTCAGCCAAGACATTGGTATGCAGTTTGGAATTGACAAATGTGCAACAATAGCAACCAAAGCAGGCAAAATCATAGAAGACGATGGAATAGAACTAGAGAATGAAGAAATGATAAAGGCAGTAAAATCAGAAGAAGGCTACAAGTACTTGGGGATTTTAGAAGGCTCTAACTTAATGCATAATAAAGTCAAGGAATTAACTTCAGCCAAGTACATTTGGCGAATTGGTAAGATATTAATGTCCAAATTGAGGGGAGGAAACATCATAAAAGCCATAAATACCTGGGCTATACCTGTGATTAGATACTCTGCAGAAATAATTGACTGGACCCAGATGGAGTTAGACAATTTGGACAGAAAAACAAGGAAGCTTATGACAATGAATCATGCCTTGCACCCTAAAAGTGATGTTGACCAATTATATTTACCAAGAGCAGAGGGTGGTCGAGGACTCCTACAAGTAAAGCAGACTGTGGAAGAAGAAAAATGCAGCTTGAATGATTACATCCAGAAAAGTGAAGAACCAATAATTAAGGAAGTAAATAAAGGAGGCCTTTTAAAGACAACTAAAACAAAAGCAGAATATGAGAAAGAAGTAACTGAGCAGTGAGCTGAAAATTGGAAACACAAAGCTCTGCATGGCCAATACTTGAAAAGTATTGAAGGCAAAGCTGACCAGAAACTAACTTGGAACTGGTTAAGATCAGGAGTACTGAAAAAAGAAACAGAAAGCTTTATTTTGGCAGCTCAAGAACAAGCCCTAGCCACAAACTGCATGAAGGCAAAAATTCAACATGTTACCACCAACAGCAAATGCCGCCTCTGCAATGAGAAAGATGAGACAGTCGACCACCTGATCAGTGGGTGCAGCAAAATTTCACAAACTGACTACCTACAACGCCATGACCGTGTTGCTAAGATCATTCACTGGAAATTGTGCCAGAAGTTTGGATTTGAGTACAGCAAAAACCACTGGGAACATCAGGTTGAGAAAGTATTAGAGAATGAGAAACTCAAGATCTTGTGGGACTTTAGGATTCAGACTGACAGGCACTTGGTCCACAACACACCTGACATAACAATAGTTGAAAAGAAAAAAGTATGGTTCATTGACATTGCAATACCTGGTGATGCACGGATTGAAGATAAGCAGCAAGAAAAAATCACAAAGTACCGGGATTTGCTTACATCCTCCGACGATACCTTAACAGTTCCTAGGTCCTTGGTTAGGACTCGAGCTGCTGAGTTATTAAGCAGCCTCAAAGGCTGTGAATCTCACTAAAGATTAACTAATAATAATAATAATAATAATAATAATAATAATAATAATAATAATAATAAATATAGTGGTAGGGTTGTTTTTTTTTCTAATTCAGAATTTTTCTAATTCTAAACTATCCTAAGACTATTAACTACATTCATATATGAAATTAAATCCAATGGTTGAAATGGAATAAAAGGCAGGTGTTCACATTTAAGAATGTATGAATCAATGTCAATTTATATGCATTCCATCCATATTTTGGCATTTCACTATATTATGAAACCTAAAACTGGTTAGAATAAAAAGGTTGCAACTTTTTATTCTTACATTCACTTATCAGTTTCCGAAAACATAAGGGCATGGATAGAAATATAACCATAATAATGGATTAAGGTTAAATACCAAATAGAAAAGTTACTGAGCAAACTGCAGTTTTAATCTAAAGCAATACTGGATGGAAATAAAAATTCCAGAAGATGAACAGTCATACATAAATGCTGATTGCCATTGTACTCCAAACTACTCTGAAATGACTAATGTGGAAGGTTTTCTGGAAGGAGACATATGAATGCAAAAATAAAGATCTTAACAATATACAGGGCTTGAATAATTTTACTCATAATTCAGGAGATACAAGATCATAATATTATATTCCTTTTCATTGGAATGATTCCCATATGTATTTAAAAATCAGTTGAACTATAGGAAAATGGTCAGGTGTCTTTATAATCATTAGTCTTTTTAATAGTTCAGGGCATATTATATACTGTATAATACTTAACATATCAAAATCATCATCATAATCATCAGAGTACCTTGTCCCATTCTGAGAAAAAGAGCAAAAAAGGTACCTCTTATTATAAAGTACCACAACAGTTACTCTTCTATAAGGCTGTAAAAGTGAAGTACCTTCAGTCATTTTAAACCTGATTTACGGAGTTGCTCTGCTTTCAGAAAACAGAGAAAGTAGTCAAATTGTGTTTTACAGACACTGTAAAAAGCATTTACTGTTATTGTTAATACAGAGCTCATGAAAAAAACTTTCAATTATTCTGCATGCATTTTGCAATTTTTTTAAAAAACACTGCAAGCGGCACTGCATGTCACTTGAGCACTGTCTATCAATAAAGTTATTTTATTCTCTGAATGCCAGATTTATTTTTCATGCAATAGATGTTCATGCTACCCAAGGTTGTTAATGGACATCTAAGGTCTTTAATAATATGGTTCCAAAGAATAGCTTTTTATAACACTCCCTCCTTCCCTCCCTTCCCTCTCTCTCTCTCTCTCTCTCTCTCTTTCTCTCTTTCTCTTTGGTCTGGGTCTGTCTAGCACTACCCTGTCACCATTTTTATTTTTTTCATTTTTTTCATTTTTATTTTTTAAGTAGCATTTTTTTCTTGATGTTGACAAGTGTTAAGGCTTGAACCTTAAATGCTTTGAGTCAAAGTTTGACTTCCAACTGCAGGGAAAAATGTCTATGTGAAATGCAAAAGGGATAAAGCTATATATTTATCCCCTCTTGATAAATGAATTCCATGAAAAAACAAGAAGTGAGGAAAATGAATTCACCTCCTCTTTCTCACTAAAAGCAGAGAATGGTTAATTTGTTAATCCAAGGACAACTATTAAATTATATGTAAAGTCAGCTTTTAATCCAATACTCCATGATACTGATGACTGGGCAATTATTTGGGTGAAACAGACAGTGGGCAAAAAACCTCTTCCCCATCAACTGTTTTCAGAATCACAAAGGACCGCATAATGAATTTGCCACCTTTCAAGCTCAGGAAGCATTTGTGTCTCTCTGCCCTTAAACTTCTCACGCTGACCTTTTGTGTCACCAATCCTTAACTCAATCTTGTAGGTTCAGAAAAAGTCAGACATGGTGGCTTTCTGCCATGGGGAGAGTGACAAGCACTTTATCAGGGTTTAATTAGATTTTCTTCTTTACAACCAAGAACTCAATATCCCTTTCATAAAATACTCTCTTTGATAACATGAGTCTGCTGAGGCTCAAGAGAGCTCCAGAAGTGCAGCTCACCTCTTGTCTAGCAACATTAAGGCATCAAAGTCAAGCACCAGTAACACAGTGAGAGAAAAGTAGATTTGATGTGAATCAAGTCTATTTCATTTGTAACTAACAATTGGTATATAAATTTTGTCAATTAAATCATCATTCCTTAGGCTGGCCGCATCACCGGATAAACCTTTTGCTCCATTAGTGTATCTCACTAGAACTGTGAAATGTTTTCAGGTAGTTACACAGAGAAAGATAAAGCTGACAAAAATAATGTTAGGATTATCTTTTATCATGACTAGAGGGCTGTATCACTAGAATCAAAGGAAATCAGTAGCTTAGTAAAGCCGTGAGCTGAAAGGAAACATCCTGAGTAGCAAAAACAACTGTTAAGGAACAGATAGCTCTCTTCCATTACATAATTTACTTTTTTATATGGTTTCCCACTCGAAAAGAAAAACCGCGGAGACAGGTTTCATGATTATGCTAAAAATAAATATTTTTCAGATAAGGGTTTTATCTTCAAAATAAACTACAAAAAACATTGACATTTCTGTAGACCTCTGCAGTTGCAAAGCTTAACCCTGGAAAATAGATATGTGTAAAATCATGGAGGCTTTCTTTTTCTTTCTCTTATCCTCTTGAATCCCCATCCTAGAAACTGAAGTCTTGCTCCCTACGCATCATTTCACTCTCTCTAGTTCTAAATATAACAATATTTCAGCAGGTTAAATTCTTTTCAGATAAATTATTTTAATCAATAAAGTGGGATGTAATTCACTTCTAATGCTGATAATTTCTCTCTTGTTTTATGTTTCCTACATATAAAGAACACTGGTTAGAAAGCATATAAATGTTTCATAAATATGAAACTTTATTTCATTCCCATGACACTCATATCTCATGGAATTGAAAAAGTTGAGCAATAGTGACTTGTGAAGCATCCTATGACCTTCGTTTTCAGGTAGGAACTCTAGCACTTTAATCCTAATAGCTCAAAATACTTCTTTCCCAATGTATATGTCCTGTTAATTGGCCCAAAAATCAGGAAGGACGGAGGGAGGGAGGGAGGGAGGGAGGGAGGGAAGGAAGGAAGGAAGGAAGGAAGGAAGGAAGGAAGGAAGGAAGGAAGGAAGGACAAATATTCAAAGACTGAAGATTAAGTATACTGATTCTAGAGTCAATTATCAAAATAATGAATGTCCTAGGGAACATTATAAGATCTAATATGGAAGCCAGATATTGTAATGCATTCACGATCTCCTTTTCATTAATTTAACAATAAATTACAGAAAAGATGATTCGGAGGGTAACTCAAGTTTTTCTTCTTTTAATGGCAGTGCCATGAAAGAAAAGCTATTCAGAGAAGATAGAGCACAAAATATATACTTCAGTTAAGGAATCTATTATAAAAACAGTCAGAGAGAGAAAAGAGAGAAAGATGTTGATTTATTGCCCTTTGAAAATTATAAATAGTAAATCGCTTTTTAAAAGTCAGTATCCATACTTGATACCTGTCTTGCATAATTTCTAGTATTAACC
Source organism: Arizona elegans (assembly GCA_022577455.1). Classification (NCBI taxonomy): domain Eukaryota; kingdom Metazoa; phylum Chordata; class Lepidosauria; order Squamata; family Colubridae; genus Arizona; species Arizona elegans. The sequence goes on from JAKOOJ010000008.1 coordinate 51,198,633, forward strand.
AGATAATTTTTTCTAGGTTCTTTTTTTCATGTTCTGTTTTTATGACTTCAATTCAACAGGTTCAAGAGATAATAATGTATCATCAAGTTTTTCTTAGCAAAAAAAAAAACATAAGCATCTGTCAATGGTTAAAATGCTTAAAAAGTGTGCTGAGTATCTATATACTTTTTTGATATTAAAAATTGAACAGTCAACTTTGTATGAATTAACTCAAAATCAATTGGAAGCAATCTTCAGTCCAATAGAAAAGCATTGTCTTTGTTTATATGTATTGAATGTTGCTTGGAGAGACATGCTCAAAACACATTATCTTTGTTCTATTCAGTTCTATAAAAATGGAACGCTGACTATCACAATGTAGCCCATTTTATATATTAAATTAAAAGCTAAGTAGCTATCTGATTTTATGGATGTGATGTCCCTCATTTTGGTGAGTGTGTGTGTGTGTGTGTGTGTGTGTGTCTGTGTAAAACCATAAATAAAATGTATCTTCCTTTCTTATTTGATATAAACCAGGATGCATAGGTTTCTATCTTTACATTTTCCTGCTTACTAATGAAGTTATATTTATTTTACTCTGTCTTAATTCATTTCACAAGAATCATCAGAATTCTGTTTCTCAAATGAATGAAATTGTGGAACGACCTAACTATTAAGGTTAAGAAACCATTTCTATTTCTTTTAGACTAAGATTGATATTTCCTATGTTGGCAATAACCAAACATGTAATTAGGCAAAAAAGAAGAAGAAAAATAATATATTCACGTTGATAGAGAGCCACAACATAGTCTATGGGTGGTTTGCTGTTTCTTCTTATTTTTTTAATTTTTATATCACATAGAAAATTTAGAAGCACCCATTTTGTTGGGATACTTTGCTTTTTCTATTAAAAGTTTTACACAATTTTGATTTGAGGATTTTTCTTTTTAACCATCCAAATGGGAAAAAAATGCTTTTCTTTGAAAACCCCAGATTTTCTGTTCATTAGGGTAAATTGTATGCCGTATGTGTGTTTGTCATCAACGCACACAGTTGGGAACCCAGAGAAAGACCATTATTTAAAAAAAAAAATCCATGAATCATATTAACTATTAAAAAAACAGCATGAACATCCTGAAAAAAGATCAATGAAAATCAGCATTAGCCATATGGTTTATCTTAAAAGCATTTCGTGTAAAAGCTTTCCAATGAGTGGTACAAGCTGCACATCCCAAAGGAGAAACTGAGCATTAGATCTAAATATTTCTGTGGTCGGTAAAGATAATTTTAATGAATTTATCACTGTTAGAACATCGTGGTTAATTATAATTTAATCTAAATTTAGAAGATCAGATTGAGAGGGAAATTCAGGGCACCAATTATAGAATACAAGGCAGTATCAATTGAGATGAAAGTAATTACACACAGACAGACATACACACACATATACATACATGCATACAGAGAGAGAGACATATACATATACATACATAAACATATATACATATATATACACACACATATATACATAGACATACATAGTCATACATACATACACACACATATATATACATACACACACATATATACACACACAGAGAGAAACACACATATCTACATATACATACACACACACACATATATATATACACACATATATACATATACGTACATAGACATACATACATACACACACACATATACATATACATATACATACACACACACTATACATGTGTGTGTGTGTTAGAATAGATGCTCTTAGTCTAGTTTTAATGCCTACATTTACATAAAACAACACTGCAGAATAATGATAATTCTGTTTGTTTTTCGTTCAACTCTGTTGGGAATAACTTAATGTCTAGCTCTAACAGAACAGCTACTAGTATAATGACTAAAGTTCAGTAGGTTGCTTGTAATGTAAGACAATATGGAAAAATAAAAGAATGCAGCCAACAGATTTCATTTAGTTCATTTTTAAATCAGAATTTACTGTAGAATATAATTGCTTCAACAGCAGAAACAGCAGAAAATAATCATCATAAAAACCAGAAAAATCATATGTACATATCAATATGTAACTTTGATCTGAGTTTATATTTCAGCTTTATTTTGTAGCCTTCCAGTATTAACTATATTTCAGTGCAATGTAGCAAGAAATTAGCACTTCACCTTCCGGTTACAATCAGATGGATCCCTTTGAATGAAAGAGAACATTCTTATTTTACTTTAGAATAACCCTTTACATATGTGATATATATATATATATATATATATATATATATATATATATATATATATATATATATATATATATATATATATATATATATATATATGAGATCAATATAAATAAAATACAAAAGGTCAACATTCAACTTCTTATATCAGGAAGAGCCATTTTTACAATTTTTGAAGTAGGATAACATTTTATCTCAGTGACATGTGATCAGTTTTCCTGTTTTGTCACAGCAGTATTTTAATTTTACTCACAGTTTGCTCCTGGAGGTAGTACAATAGGTTCTACACTTTCAGAAAAGGCTTGTAAATTTGTAATTGAGCCATAATTTATGAGCAAGAATCACAACAGAATTATGTTCACAGTATAAAGCAACATCATGCAGTGATTGCTTCATTGTGGAAGAAAAATGCATACTTTCCTTTGAGTCATTTTAACTGTGAAAACCCTAGAAACAGATGAAAGGTGAAGATATGAATATCAGAATGTGAAAATCAGGAAGGAGAAAACAAAGAGAAGAGGAAGCTTCTATTTATATAAAAAGAATATAGTATTTTACTTCAAATGTACAAAGATTTTACAGTCATAAATATTTAAAATGTGTATGCATTCTTATGTAAAAATAAAACATTATCTTATTGTACATATACTTACTAAGTCAGAAGATGACACTAAAGATTTGCAGTAGATGTAATTTCAATTTGTGAAGAACACCACGCTTAAGAAGGCTGCAATATATTCATGAAATATTATGCCATTTCTAAAATTTTGCATAAATGCACTATTATTGCATAACACAACAATAATACTAAAAAAACTCTGCATTTAAGCATAATACCTAAATGTATGTATATATTCATTGCCTTAGTAAGTCTGGATAGAATATGCCTATCTTGAATTTTAAAAGAACAAAAAACAAAACTGATTGTTTGATTGATGGCTTGAAGAAATTCATCTAAATGCATGCTTCAATACACTGATATAAATTACAAATTTGTTTATAAAACATAGTACTAGTGAAAAGCTACATGGGACATAACTGTTAGCTGGAACATTTTGCTAAATTTGGTATATTTTACTACTTGAGTCTCTGTGTTCAGAGTGGGACACAGAGAGACTGGGAGAGGTTAATATCAAGACAGGAATCTTTCAAGGAGACTCACTATCACTACTACAGTTTGTCATTCCATTGATTCCTCTGTCAGCAATACTGAACAAGTCAGGCCATGACTATCAAACATAAAAATATCTGCCAGACTATCTCATCTCCGCTACATGGATGATCTGAAGCTGGATAGAAAAGCACTATCTGAAATTAAAGCATTGCTTAACATTGTCTGATTTTACGGCCAATGTACTGAAGTGGATTTTGGACTGGATTAATGTGTCACCCAAACCATCAACCGGGATGTGGGGAGGGGAAATAGTGGAAACTGAAGGAATTAAGATACCCTATGGAAACAACAACAAAGATCCAGATAAAGAAAAATTACAGATATCTAGCATCCTTCAAGATCACAACTTCAAACATGCTAAAGTCAAGAAGAAGGCTAGTAGTGTGTACATCATGGCAGTGAAGATCTTGAAGTCCAAACTCAGTAGAGGAAATACCATCAAGGCAATTAACACCTGGGTAATTCAAGTCATTAGATACATAACTGGAATAGTGGACTGGACTCAAACAGAACTAAAAGCCCTGGATAGCAAGTCCAGGAAAATAATAGCAATGAATCATGTCCTTCATCCACACAGTGACATTGACAGACTCTAATCAGGAGCATAGCTGGGCATGGACTGTTACAACAAAGAGTTAAAGAATAAAAAGGGAGACATTGGAAGAACATCTAAAACTGGTTCATCATGAAGACTTATTGAATACTGGAAAACTGGCAAGGCAAAATATTGCATGGCCAGTGAATTAAAAATAGCAGCCAAAGTAGATAACAGCAAGAGCTGGAAATGTTTAAGACCAGGAAAGTTGAAGAAAGAGACAGAAGGGCTAATTCTAGTTGCAGAAGGCCAAGCCTTAAGAACAAATGCATACAAAGCCAGAATTGAAAATCCAACAACAGACACCAAAGGCTGCCTCTGTAAAGAAGCTGAAAAATCAGTGGACTATGTAGTTAGTGCTTGCAAGACAATTACACACACAAATAACGCCATAACAAAGTAGCAACAATGGTACATTATAATAACTTCAAGAAATACCATTTGCCTGCAAACAACAATTGGTGGAACCACATAGCAGACAAAGTAATAGGAAATGAAAACGCTAAAGTGCTCTGGAATTTTAGAATTCAATACAGAAAGCACATAACAACTTATTTAAGAACTGTAAATAAGAAAAATATGGTGGATGTGGTGGTACCTGGATAAGAAAAAGAAATGAAGAAAACAATAAAACACCAAGACCTGCAAATAGAAATAGGATGGTTGTGAGGGGAAAAAAAGCAAAGATAGGGCCAGTAGTGCCTTGGGTGCAATCCCAAAACAACTGAAGCACCATTTGAATATCATTGGCATTGATAAATCCTATTAGTCAATTGCAAAAAGCAGCTTTTCTTGGAACAGCTTGCATCCTTCAAAGATACACTTAACACTATCTGACAATAAGATCTGCGTCTTCCAAATGCTTGGGAAGGACTCCATAGGTGGATAATGTCAATCCAGTGTAAACATCTGGCTGACTATGTAACCAACCATAATACCTCACCAACCCCAGGATAGAAATATAACAACTGGTATTCCCAGATAAACAAGGACAGAATTACATATATACATTCTCATGATATATTCCTGTACTCAAAAGTTTACAGCTTAAACATTGTGTATTTCCTAGCTTTTGTAGCAATTTATTTTTTTGTATAATTAGACCAATTCTTGCAGTTCCGTTTCCATTAATTTCACTTTCTCGAAAATAAATCTTTGAACTGGGATGAAATCGCTTTCAGAGGGGAATTATACATAAGTAGTAAACAGCAGCATAAAAGCAAAAAAAAGCCCCTGTAATTTATGATAGTAGTGGACAGCAAATACTTTATTTTCCCAATACAGTATATTATCAAACAAATCTAGTCCCTCTGGTGGGTATACAGTAGTCAATCATATTCTCTGTTTAGTATTTAAAATTCTAGAACTAGCTTCTTCATAGTTTTTGAAATCAGATGTTGACATTTACTTTATGATATTTATGAGCCAATAAAAATGAAAGAGTCTTCATTAATATTACAGTACCACCTTATAATTTTACAGCTTTATAGGCAAACCAATAAAATATGACATGGGATGGGATATTAACATACTATCAACTGAAGCTCTGTTTCCATCATCACCTTCTGCAGAAACTACTTCTAAATGGAGGAGGTAGTAAAAGTCCCAGAGTGGCTAAGTGTTTGGACATATTTAGGTTGATATGTAACTGTTTATGAATTTATGAATTCAATTTGGATAAGCACATCTAATAAATTTTTTTAAAAAAATCTGTATTACTTCAATTTTAACCTCAATGTTGGAAATGACAGTCATTTTAATATTTATTGAACCATTTTTGGAGGAAATATTGTTAATGATAGAAGTTAGCTACTTAGAGTTAGAAGCATGTATCAGGGAACCTTCCTTAAAGCTGCTTAGATTAAATACTTTAAGTCACTATTTCTCAATCTTAGCAATTTTAAGATGCATGGACTTGCTATCTGGGGAATTCTGGGAAAGTCCATACATTTTAAAGTTGCTGAGTCTGAGAAACGCTGGCTTAAATGGTTGAAACTTACCTCCATGATGGTTGCTTCATTTTTCACTGTTTTCTGAATATAATGGGCTTTCTTTGGTTAGGGAAATCAGTCAAGGTATTTTATTCTAAAGTGAAAAGAGGACCCACTTTCTAGAAATAAATAACCCAAAGCTGGTTTTTTCAAGAAACAACTGGACTTTCTGGTTTTTCTTTGAAGATGTTTCGCTTCTCATCTAAGAAGCTTCTTCAGCTCTGACTGGATGGTGGCAAATGGAAGGATTTATACTCCTTGCAGACAGCTGGTCATTAGCATTCTTTTAGCAGATTGTTAAGGTCACGTTAAGGTCATGTTAAGCTCTTTGTGGCAGCTTCTCAAATACTGGAATATTGCTATTATGTCCCCGCTAGTCCTTCTTTTCTCTAGACTAGCCAAACCCAAATCCTGCAACCTTTCTTCATATGTTTTAGTTCCAGGCCTTGAATAATCTCAGTTGCTCTTCTTTGTACCTTTTCCAAAAAGTACATTTATGTTTTTTTAAAAAAGTATATTATGATTGATACATTTAAAGAATTATATGGCATTTCCTGCTGCAGTGGCACTTTGTCCAGGCTTCCAGATCTGGGGTGATCAACCACTATTTAGAATTTCCTTTGGTGAAAACTAGAGAATGTTATATACTGTATTTGCAAACTGTATAAGGTAATCCTGTCATAGTTCAGACTCATTATGTGAAGAGCTAAACCTCTAGAGAAGGCACTAATGCTGGCCAAGGTGGAACAAAAGTGAAAAAGAGGACAACAAGCAGGAAAATGGCCAGAGATAAAGTGATGATGTGGACATTGGAAGAGCTGAAAGATCAGGCTAGGATAGATGACATGGAAAAAACATCTTTATGGTCAATAAAATGCTGGTCTAGAAACTAATCTTGCTTCGGCAATTTGAACTTTCTGAGTTGTCACAGAAAGAACATTCTTTGTTGTGCTTTTTTGATGATGTTTTTGATGTTAGGTGTCCATTTTAGGTCTTGAGATACGATAGAACCTAGAAATTTGAAGGTGTCTACTGTTGATACTGTGTTGTCTAGTATTGTAAGAGGTAATAGTATGGGAGGGTTTCTCCTGAAGTCTAACACCATTTCTACAGTTTTGAGTGTGTTCAATTCCAGATTGTTCCAGTCACACCACAAGGATAGTTGTTCAACCTCCTGTCTGTATGTGGATTCATTGTTGTCTCTAATGAGACCAATCACTGTTATATCATCTGCAAACTTCAATAGTTTAACAGATGGATGGTTTGAGATGCAGTCATTGGTATATAGAGAGAAGAGAAGTGGAGAAAGCACACATCCTTTGGGGCTGTGTTAATTGTACAGGTATCTGATGTGATTCTGCTTAGCTTCACTTGATGCTTCCTGTCTATTAGGATCTGTTATGATCCACTTACAAGTATATTTAGGTACCACTAGCTGATTTAGCTTAGTTAGAAGAATGTCCAGTATGATAGTATTGAATTCTGAATTAAAGTCTACAAAGAGGACCCTTGCATAGGTCTTTGGAGATTCAAGATGTTGTAGGATGTAGTGCAGAACCTTATTAACAGCATCATCTTTTGATCTATTTGCTCAGTATGCAAATTGCAGGGGATCTAACAGTGGATCCGTGATTGTTTTTAGGTGGACATCACTAGCCTTTCAAAGGTTTTCATAACTACAGATGTTAGAGCAACTGGTCTGCAGTCATTCAGTTTCTTGATGGAGGCTTCTTTGGCACTGGGATGATAGTGGAGCGTTTGAAGCAAGAAGGAAGATAGCACATCTCTAGTGATTTATTAAAGATTTGGGTGAAGATGGGGGCCAATTGGTCAGCACAGACTTTTAAGCAAGAAGGAGCTATCTTGTCTGGGCCTGGTGCTTTTCCTGGCTTATGTCTGTGAAATAGATCTTGCACTTCCTTTTCTGTGTTGTTGTAGTTGTAGTTATGAAATAAATAGGGGGAGGAAGGAGTGTCAAGTATGTTTGCCACCTAGAGTTCCTTGTAAAGTAATGAATGTATATGAAAATCTAATAAATAATTGAATGTATGACTTGAAAGCACATAACAATCCTTTTTTTTTCACTAAAAACTATTCTTAGAGAACATAAATAAAAATATATTATCAGTATGCTTTTTTTCTTTTTCTTCTTTCTTTTTTCTTTTTGGATATTACAAACACACCTGTTTTACTCCTAGAAAAAAGAAGCATGTGAAAAAATGTGGAGTTGGGTTTGTTTTAACATGACTATTATTATGTTCATAAAAGCTTTTATGATCTACATTTAAAGAACTTGAATGCAATAATAGCCTCTGTAATGAAAAGCACAGTAAGCCTCTCAAAGAAAATCACTTTTTAATTTTAAAATGAAACAATAACCATAATAATTAAAGCTACAGTTCTTTAGTAGTCAACTGGCATGATTTTTAACTTATTTTTTTACCTTTAATTATGTGTTTATTTAAGACACATTTAAGGCTTACAAAATCAAAACACAAAAAAGAAGGAATAATTTCAAGACTTAAAAACAGAATCATAGAAGAACTTCTCAAGCATATATACAAATACTTAAAGTACCACAGAAACTGTAATGGTATGTGTGGATTACCTTGGGAGGCCGGAGAGAGAGCTACAGGTAGGACAACCAACATTTCAAAACTGTCTCAGCCCACAGAAAGGGAAATGATACAGGAAATGTGGTTGGTTTTTTTAAAAAATCCTCCCTAGTTTTTCAAAGTGTAAAAGGAAAAGAGAGGAGAAATATTTTCAATCTTACAAGTTTCTGTTAATGCAACCATAACAGTTCAATAAAAATTGATCTAATACTTCTGGTTGTACTTTCATTTTTTTTCATTTCATTTTATTAAATACCGCCCTACTCCTGAAGGACTCAGGGCGGTGAACAGGCACAAAATAAAACACATAAATATAAAAGTTAAAAAACATGATTAAAACCCAATTAAATAATTTTTGCCCAAGACAATTAAAATTCCCAATAATTTAAAATGAATTAAAATTTCAATTTAAAAATTTAAAAGAAGGGGAGAAAATTAGGCCAGGCCAGCCTGATGGAATAGGACTTCTTGTTTGAACTACCCTGAAATAACCATATATACAAAAAACTAACAGTGGTAGACTGTTAATCATAGTATTAACTTTCGTAATACTATAGGAAACCTCTAGTCCTTGCCAAATAGAACCTGAACATTCCCTCAGCCCAACTCACAATGTTCTCAAAGCTGACCATGACTTCTTTTGACCAATGGGAGTTAATGCTTCCATGTTTCAATACAAGCAGTGCCCAAAATGCCTTTTTCCTTTCTTCAGCCTTAAGATTCCACCATTATTCTTTCCTTCCACCTAATTCGTTAGCATTTTTCATACACACATGCCTATCTTGTGTACTTGAATATGCACATACAAATACATAGGGCAAGAGAAAGGGCAACAAATATTCTGCCTGCCCAGTACTCTCTCACAACCTTTGCTTATTAATTCTTTCTGAAGCTCTTTGGGACTCCTTGTTAATGTTATATCTTCAAAATAGTTTCTTTCTTTCTGATTTCTGAGGATTAAAAGAAAATTGAGCTGATCACATCAAAGCTTCAAAGAGCAAACAGTTGAGAATTAATTAGTATTGCTTTGTGCATCTATAGAAATCCTTAGCTGGGCTCTTTGTTAATCTGTAACCATTAGCTCTTGTACTTTTGAATTAGCCTTCTTCAGACTTTTGAGAAACTATCTTAGAAAAGGAAAAAAGAAGAGAGAAAAAGTAGGCATCTAAAAGGATGTGAGAAAGTGGATGTGAGAAAGCATACCAATTGAAAAACAAAAAGACAAGATGGACTAAGAAGAATAAATGGAAACAATATCAAACCAATATCACTAAACATAGCATGGCCCATGACAATGTACATTTCAGGGTACTGACATCACTTGTCCCTTGTCCAGTGAAAATACCAAATTCAGGACTCTCACCTGGCTATTGAACTGTTTATTCTAGAGAGTAACAGAAGAAGATTGCTTATCCAATTTGGGCAGAGAGTGGTCATAAACAAGATTTGGCCAAACTTTTGCAAAACCCCCTCTCTGTAACATCCAGTAGCAATGACATCTGAAGTCAGCTCCATGTAACCTGATTTGATGGAGTTCACCAGGGTTCAAAAGGATCTCAGGCAACTTCATTGCCAATTTTGTAAATTAACAAGTATTTGACCCCAGTTTTCAACAAACTGAGAAACTTTCTATTTTTCTCATTGTTATTTTTGCAAATTAAGTATTCTTTTTCCAAAATCATTATTGCACATTCATAGTAATTTAGCTAGACAGCGTATACATTATTTCCTCCACAGAATTTATAAACTCAGCATAAAGTCCCATTAAACCTTGGGATTATAATAGAAATGTCCCTGCATACATTCACTATGATAAAACCCGTTTAATCTCAATGATCAGAAAAAGATTCATACATTGTATAAAATGATAATTCTTCTGTGTTTTAGTGCTCAAGAGTTTTGTAGATCTTTGCTGGCAGAAATATATGTAACTATAGTTTTTAAAATGATTAAATTTGAAGTATTTCTAAGTCTACAGTGGAGATATTTAAAATATTAATCAAATACAATATTTTATCCATAATAGAATTAATGGAAAACTCTTTTGATAATTATTGATTACATTTTTAAATTAGACAACTCAGAATAGGAAAATTTATATGCTAATTGCATCTCAAGATTTGTCACATAGATTTTTATTGCTAGACATTTCAGCTATGTTAGCACAGTCCACCAGAAACACTTTTTGAACAAGAAAGTTAAATTAAATAGAATTTTACTACTGTATGGTTTTATAGAATTTCAATTTATTCCAGAAAAATTAACATGCATTTCACATGGAAAATATACCTTTATTCTCAAGGATAATTATTCTTAAAGTTCTTAGGATACCCTTCCCTAACATGGCATTTTCCTGATGTGTTATGATTACCTCTCCAGAATTTTAGTCCTTTGACTCTTGGGCCCCCAAACCAAGACAGACACATGATGATTCTTCTAATAATCTAATAAATATTTAGAATAAATAAATAATAGATAATATAATAAAGCTAATAAAGATTTTTCTATTACTCCAACCTATAGACAGAAACTTGCCAAACTGAAGCACTCTATTATCTGCATCAGATACACTCTGAGAACTATTAGTTAGGTGTTGTCTTCACCTTTTTTCTCTCACACAAAATATCTGGACTGAACTTCTTCTCGAATGCACTCCATCCCTCCAGAGAATCCAAATTACTGCATCCATCACACTGACGAAGAATTCAGAGAGAACATTCCCAACATTACAAAAGTGATAGTTTGGGTTGGTATGCCTGGATTATACAACTCATGTTGCATTCTTATCTTGTAGATTGCTTCCAACAGAGATGTCTATGTTTTTGGAGTAAAAAGAAGAGTGTTGTTGTTAACACTTACTCACTAAATAAAGAACAAGTTTAATCTTCTATCTGTCTGACAATCTATAAACTGGGAATTAAACTTACTTTTAAAACTGAAATGTTATTCAGTATAAGTTGGTTAAAGTAAAATTGTATTTTTGTTGGTAAAATACATTGTATGTAATATATAATAGAGATTCAGGAGTGAAAAAGAATTTTACCACTGTACATTTAATTCCTTGTTTGACCATATTCAGAGTTTGATTGTCCTGTAGTGGCAGCTACTTATTGCAATGAACAATTGCAGAGTCCCTGTCTCAATAGAATAAAGCTGCAAAAATTAAGAAACATGAATATATTATTAAATTAGAATAATTGCAAATTATTTAATGAGTTGCTATCATTATTGTTGTTAATATCTTGGCATATCTCTGCAATTGCTCAATTGTATGTGCTGTCACTACACTATACACACAGCAGCTTTATATAAATATAAAGTTGATATATTTGATCAAGGTAACAACAAGATATGTTGTTACTTCTAGAAATCCTTTTCTGGACTTTCTGTTTAAACCAGGACTGAAAGGTTTTATGCATTTGTATTTAGGTAAGAAATTAAATATGGGAGGAAGACAGATGTGGGTTTCAGCAGGTTCTGACCAGTTCTGGAGAACTGGTGGCAGAAATTTTGAGTAGTTTGGAGAACCAGTAGTAAAAATTCTGACTGGCCCCGCCCCCATCTATTCTCTGCCTCCCAAGTCCCAGCTGATTAGGAGGAAATGGGGATTTTGCAGTAACCTTCCCCTGGATTGGAGAGGGAATGGAGATTTTACAGTATCCTTCCCCTGCCACACCTACCAAGCCATACCGACCAAGCCATGGCATGCCCACCGAGCCACACCCACAGAACCGGTAGTAAAAAATGTTGGAACCCACCACTGGAGGAAGAGATAACTGTTTGTAACCTTAGAGAGGATGAACAACAAACACATTTATTTTTATTTGTAATGAAGGGAACTACTTCATACACAGCATTTCTTTTTTCTTCCTTTATTATATTTTTACGTTTCTCTTTCTTCTTTTTGAAGGCTTGCTGACATGCCATTGTCCATTTCAATGGGTACCCTGACCTAGGCTTCCCAGCTAGGTTTTTGGTTTTTAGGAAGTCAGTGAGGGCGAGAGCCACTCTTGCAAAGGATGGGATGAATTGGCAGTAGAAGTTCGCAATGGTCAGTGGTGCAAATTGAAAGCAAAGTGTGTGTATGTTTAACTTTCATCAGTTAACAAACTGAAAGTCCTCTTTGCAATAGCTGGTTCTTTAAAAATAAATTCCCTATGCACCTCCGTATAAAACACAATTCCACAAACCACAATTTATGCACAGTGTTTAAGTTTCCAGAAAACAGTACCCTGTTTATTTTGGATTCAATTCTTTCCTAAACATGAAAATGAAATTCCATTGCCTGTGATATTTTTGACATATTTCAGAAAACCGCTCAGGTATTGTTTGGCTGTCCAGTGGACCACAGTCTTGATTATTTTCCTTCAAATGTTTTTTTTTTTTTCTCTTTGCCATGCATTTAAAATCTAAGCTGTGAGTTGGTAAACTTTGTAAGGACTTTTTATTGCACAGGCTGTTAATCCTCTTTCTGAAACAACTCTGTCCAAATAACATTGCTTGACCCATTTTTTTTAAGACCATGCACACTTCTAGAAGAGTAAGCAAAGCATTAAAAAAATAATATGTCTGAGTTGTTTTTTAATCTCACTTTTTTTAGCTAAAGAGCTAGCCAAAGCAGATTTCAATTACTTAATCTTTATTTATTTATTTTTTTAAAAAAAAATCAAATTAACAATATCAAAAAACATAGAAAAAAATCATTGGAAATGTTAAAAGAAAAAGGCTTACAGGAGTGCAGAATAGACTATATTGTACTAAATATATAATCAAATATACCTGGGTTGTCCCAGGAAAATCATATACTATACAAATTATAAAAAGGGGGCTGAGTTTTCAAAAGTCAGGATGAAATGATATAAATGTTTTACTCTTGTTATTAAAGTTCATGTGATGTTAATAGTACAAAAGGCAAATGCATTTTATAATAAGCACTTTATGAAACAGACTGTGTTAAAACATGTAAATAAATAGACAATTCTTAATTAAATTGCCTTACCTATTAATATTTCCCTGCTGGTTAACAGATATAGCACTTTGAGTTATAATACATTAAGATCAGATGGTATGAATAGAATAGAATAACAGAGTTGGAAGGGACCTTGGAGGTCTTCTAGTCCAACCCCATGCTTATGTTTTGTCACCCAACTATATTTTATGCATAAACCTTATATTCAGATATTATGGTCAGATAATATTTTTAGTTGTGGCAGAGGGAGTGCTTCCAAGTCAGTTTTGACACCTGGCAATTGCCTGGATAAGTCACTGTAGTTTTCTTGGCAAGATTTTAGGTATGCCATTACTAAGAGTTAGATAAAGGTCACCTATTTGGCTTTATGCCAATGTGAGATTAAAACTCATGATATCCCACTTTCTAGCCTGGTGCCTTAACCACTAGACCAAACTGGCAATATATAAGGTGTATGCAGTGGTGGGATTCAATTTTTTTAACAACTGGTTCTGTGGGCGTGGCTTAGTTGGGGGTGTGGCTTGATGGTCATGTGACTGGGTGGGTGTGGCTATCTGTCCATGTGACCAGGTGGGCATGGCTATCTGGCCATGTGACCAGGTGGGCGTGGCTATCTGCATAGGGACTACTCAGAGGGCTGAAAAAAGTCATTTCTGACTGGTCCTCGCACTTTTGACCATCCTCACATTTATGCCCGTTGCGGCATTCTTAACAACCATGTCACTCATTTCACAACTGCTTCTCTTCATCATGGTGACAAGATAGAGCAAAAATGTAAAATGTGAGGACAGTCGTAAATTCAAAAGGTATGGTATGGTATGGTCAAAACATATGGTCAAAAGGGCGAGGACCAATCAAAAATAACTTTTTCAGCCTTCTGAGTAGTCCATATGCACAAAAGGACTACCCAGAGGGCTGAAAAAAGTGATTTCTGACTGGTCCTCGCACTTTTGACCGGTCTTTGCACTTATGACTGGTCATTTATGCCCATTGTAACGTTCTTAACAACCGTGTCACTCATTTCACAACTGCTTCTCTTCACCATGGTGACAAGATAGAGCAAAAACATAAAATGTTAGAACAGTCTTAAGTTCGAGGACTGTCAAAAGTGTGAGGACCAGTCAAAAATAACTTTTTCAGTCCTCTGAGTAGTCCATATGCATAAAAGGATACAGCAATAGAGAGGGATAAAGGAAGGGAAGGGAAATTAGAGTAGGAGTGAGGGTAAGAGAGGGAGGAAGAGAGGAGGAGAAGGAGAAAGGAAAAGGAAGTAGGGAGGAGAAGAAGAGGGGGGAAGAGAAAGTAAGAAGGAAAGAAAAGAGAGGGGTGGTAGGTTTGAGGAGAAAGATTGCTGTACAATAAAAAAGATGAAAGGGAAGAAAGCCAACCCCAAACAAATATAAAGATATTAAGATAAAGAATGAATTGTTAAACTTTAAAGAATAAAAGAGAACAAGTATGAATAAATAGCAATAATTAGAAACACACATACAAACATACAATGTATTTTCTTTGAACAGAGTATTTGGCTTGTTCACAAATTTAAACAGTATTTAGTCATTTCAATTAAATTTACAATTTCTATATTTCCTTTTTGCCATATTTATTCCTTATCTATTTTTTAAAAAAACCAATATTACCCTTTATCCTCATCTCTAATCTTAATCAAATTCAATTTTCCCCTTCTATTCTATATTATACCCCTTCCCATTGTTATCTATTTTTATATCCATCCTCACATTGGTTAATTATGTAATATTACAGTTGTTTAATACAAATTCAACATTTTAATATAAATCAATTAGTTATATAGCTATCTTTTTTGTATATTAATCAATATGAACATGAATATTCCAATTATTTCCATGCAATCCAATTTCTTACAAATCAATTAATTATATTTACCAATAATAATAAACCAAATAATTTCCCCCATATATTCCTCCAAACCACAACTTAACCATCTCTGCTTTCAACACAATATACAATTAATAGTATCTCAATTATTACAATTCCCTAGTTAAATAGAGCTTTTTTTCTTTTGTGTTTTAAAATCTTGAACTCTCCTCTTTTGCCCTAAATTTCCCATTGTTTGCACCTACCTTTTTTGGTGAGGAAAAAGAAAAAGAAATCTCTCTCTTATCATTTTGTCACGTTGCAGCAAAGACCCTGCTTTACCTTCGGTTTCGCTTTTTCAACATAGCTAGGCTAGGGGAAAAAAAATCTGCTCGAACACTCTTTGCAGAGAACAATAGAGCCCTGGCAAAACAGCTGAGAGCAAATCAGCTGAGAGGCGGGAGGCCGATCTGATCAACTTGTGCTAATTAACCGATGCTGAAGCTGAAGGGGCTGTTTTTTCTTGCTGTTTGCTTGCAAGGAGGTAAGTGCTGCAAGGCACAGGGCAAAGGGTGGGGGCCACCCTCCTTGCCATTTAGCCCCTCCTGCCACCCCCCTTGCCTCTTACAACCCCCTAAGGCATTCCACCGCCTCCCAGGGGGCAGTACCTCCCACTTTTTCAACCACTGGCTTAACTACTTAACTACTTAACAACCGGTTCTACCGAAGTAGAATCCCACCACTGGGTCTACCCATTTATTTTTGCAGGCGTTGGTCTACTCATTTCTTTTCTTTTAACACTGATCAGCTGTAGGGTGGCTCTTTGAAGCCCCACGGCAGCTGCGACGCCAATAAAATTATAAAAAAACATCAAACCGTTTGTTAAATTGCTGGCTCGCCCATCCCTCGCCCAGTGGTGCAGAGGGGCAGGGCAAGGGGCGGGGCGAGCCAGCAATTTAACAAATGGTTCGGCTGAACCACCTAGAATCAGCAGAATCCCACCACTGGGTTTATGGAAATGATAAGAGAGGCCAGATATGTAGGTCTGCTCAGTAAATCTTTCTGGAACATTTAAGAAATGCAAACTGATTTAGAGTGTCATCTGCATGAAAAAGTGGGTCATTTTAAAGGTTCTGCATTATACATTAAGTGTGTCAAACTTAGCAGTTGCTTATTGCAACTCTTTTCAGTCATTTTTTGATGCTAAAAGGAGGAAGGGAGGGAAGGAGGGAGGAAGGGGGGAGGGAAGGAGGGAGAGAAAGAAAGAGAGAAAGGAAGGAAGGAAGGAAGGAAGGAAGGAAGGAAGAAAGAAAGAAAGAAAGAAAGAAAGAAAGAATTAACAGTATTTTTCCATTGAAATCTGATGGCACAGATTTGAGTGGAATGGACAATCTTCAA
This sequence comes from Arizona elegans, assembly GCA_022577455.1. Classification (NCBI taxonomy): domain Eukaryota; kingdom Metazoa; phylum Chordata; class Lepidosauria; order Squamata; family Colubridae; genus Arizona; species Arizona elegans. Next base: position 51,215,430 of record JAKOOJ010000008.1, read on the forward strand.
GGCCACTAAAAGGAATTGTGGGCTGCTCTGGCTCATATTTCATGGGTTGCTTGATTATCTAGTTAGTAAATGTTGTTATCATCCCCTATCCTTACCTTTTAACACAAGAGGTAATTCTGAAGAAAGATGAAAGCAATTCACATGAAAAAGCAGTGATTAATACAAAATTTTATCATGTAATATTTTTTTAATTACAGGTTCCTATACATGAGAAATATAAGTACCCAAAGGCCTTACTTTAATCCCGATAGATTTGTTTCTTTGAAAGCTCATATAATTCATAAGCTCGTCATAGTAATATCTGAGAGAAACACTTCACTTAAAACTTGATTTATCACAAAGTGATTATTCGTGCATAATTGTCCAAATAAATTCAACCTTTTAGTCAAAGTGATAATGATGAAAAGAGATTAAGGTGGTTGAAAATCTCTCTCATCTATCGTTTTTGATATGCATTGAGAATAGTTCATAGTGGAAATCTATATAATAAAAATGCCCAATCCTCAGTTTACTTAGTAAGTTAATTACTAGTTCCTGAACATGTTTTTCCAAGGAAAAAAGATAAGACAACATAACCTATTATAAAATTTGTTTCACCTTTACTATCGAGGTGTTACAAGATCTGTTGCCAACCTTTTTCATTGTTTTTCTTTCTAAAATAATTATTTTTGTTGGTAACATTTTTTGTTAAAAACATTTTTTGTTAAAAAAAATGTCCCCACCTTAAAGGAATTTGATTCTGTTAACTAGATATCACAGAAAAAAACCTATCATGTATTTAAACCTTGGTTTTCTACAATATTTTCAAGTCTTTCTCTTTGAAAAGCTTTTCATGCATAAAAAAAAATTACCTGGAGAGTTTACTAAAGAGGACTGCATGAAGACCAAATATGATTGATGGGAAGATAGAAAGATATATTATGAAAGTCTTCACATCTGCATCTGGCTAATGCCAGATGGTTCTGCTTCATCAAAGAAGTGAATGTAAATGGCCTTATAAATACTAGTTTATTAACAGGTATTTTCTGAGAGATGTTTTTCCTAGATTACTGGAGTGAAAAGAATGCCAGTACTTCAGATACAATTGGGTGGGAAGGGGATGGCAGGCATTGAACACAAGTGTCCTGATTTACATATCTACTTTATCTCTTACAACTCATTGGAGACTGTCTATTTTAATCCTTTTCTTCTACAGGCAAACATGCCTTTGGTGTACTTGTTACAGATTCAGTGATGTTCTCTAATTGACAATTGAAGATCTCCACATGCTAGGTTTTCTGTCCCAATCCTCAAATCATATTTAAGACTCCTGTAAGCCATAATAAGGCCAAGGACATTAAGGTCTTACAGTTTGTGGTATTTCTTTGATATTAAACCTATCTATATGCAAAAACAATTGTTCAAAAACTTCAGAACAGTCATGCTGAGACATGATCTTTCCATTGGTGGTCTTTCCAGTTCTGAAGGAAAAATGGTCAATTTGAAATTCAGCCAAATTCATATTTTACAAAATGATATATTGAATCAATAATTTGTAATCTTGTCTGAGACACTAAAATTTGTTCGCTAACAACATGAAATGAAAAGTCTGTAAGATGTTTCAAAGTATAGTTGAATCTTTCAACATAGACACAATGCATATACTCACAAAAAGTTTTGAAATAAGTGTTTTACTATATGAGGTGGTAAGTAAATAAATAAATAAATAAAAATGTGTGGCAGTGTTAACAAGGTGATACATCTTTTTTTATTTATGCGCATAATTAGTTCTTTCCAAGTGTATTCTTTATCATTATACAATATAGTATAACACATATTATTAAAAAGAAGTTGAAAAAGGTCATAGCTAAGAAATAGAATGTATACCGAGAACTTTTTAACACAAATATTTCAGGATGATGAGATAGTGGGTTGTAATAGATCTTCTCTCCGTATTGGTGAAGTTGCAATGTGAAATCTAATTATAATAGGGATAAAGTGAACATGGTTACAATGTAATAGAGAGGAAACACTAAACTATATGAAGGTGGGGTCAAGGTATAGCACCACTATCTAAATTGTGGAAATGAATTTGAAAAATTTCCATAAATTTTATTTGTGGAATAAATTTTATTACAAAAATTGGCTCCTGGGTTTATACTGAAAGGAACATACAGAAATTAGAGCTCAAAACCTTCGGATCAAAACAGTAACAGTGATGAACTGGTGGAGGATGAAAAGGAGGTGAATTTGGTGCCATGTTTACCTTAAAATAGTTAACAAGTTTCTCCAAATTTGGGTGAAAATTGCTACCTCACCTCTATTTCAATTTCTACTAGCATAATATTTTTATTTATATTCTTTTTTGTTGTTAGTTGTGAAGTCGTGTCCGACCCATCATGATCCCATGGACAACTTTCCATGGCCTTCCTGTCCTCTACCATCCCCCAGAGACTATTTAAGATCATGCTGACTGCTTCAGTGATTCCATCCAGCTACCTCATTCTCTGTCGTCCCCTTCTTCTTTTGCCCTCAATCGTTCTCAGCATTAGGCTCTTCTCTAGTGAGTCCTTACTTCTCATTAAGTGGCCAAAGTATTTCAGTTTCATCTTCAGGATTTGGCCTTCTAAAGAGCAGTCAGGGTTGATCTTCTCTATAACTGACTGGTTTGATCATCTTGCAGTCCAAGGGACTCACAGGAGTCTTTTCCAGCACCATAGTTTAAAGGCCTCAATTCTTCGATGCTCAGCCTTCCTTTCATTTATGCTCTAAGAGATTATTTTTTATGTTTTATTTGCAGTTTTTCTTTAACAAGCAACATTTTTTGTGGACAGTGTAATGACTGGGTTAATATATTTTTCATACAATGGTCACAGTAATAATACAATTACATATACATAATTTTTATCTTCCAACTTCTAACTTTAATGTGCTCATTATAATTATAATATGTTCATCTACGTATCAATCTATATTATACTATTTTCCCAATTTATACTTATTTCTTTATTTTTCCATTTGTTGGAAAGATATCTCATTATCTTTAAACAATACTATTTATGATTTTTTATCACTTTCTCCAAAAGAATATGTAAATAGCAATAACATTTCTTTATACAATATACTTATTAATCCCTAATATTTTAATATTATAGATATTGCTCAGTGTTCCACCACATTTTCAATATCTCAATTTTCAATAAACACCAATAAAACCAGTTGTCAATAAGATTTAATCAGTCCCAAGGTTATATCTCTAAGTCTCCTGAATTTATAGTCTTTGAAAACTATATTTTCCACTATATTTTTTACATCCTGTTAATCATAATAATACATTTAGATATACCTAATCCTGGTCTTCCACCTCCTAATCTTAATATATTTATGTTTATAATAAATTCTATTATATGTGTATATATGTGCTACTATTTTCCCAACCTTAACTTTTGGCTGGGAGCTCACAGAATTGCATTTATCTTAATGAGCTGATAAAGACAATTACTTCAGTTAACTCTTTGTCAGACTCTTGCCTGGACTTTCTCTTGGTGAATGCAGTTAATTCCCAATGTGTAATTAAAGAGGGTTTTTTCTTTGCGGGGAGTCTGTTTCTTGCTTCTGCAAAGGCCGGGTCAGAACATACCATCCCTCCAGGCCTGTAGGGATTCCCAGCAAGCAATTCCCAGCTGCATTTCACGGAGCCCAGCGGAGCGCTGCTATTTTCCAGCTGTTCTCACTGCAACATCAACCGGATGTCCCTCCAGACACTCTAAGGCAGTGATGCGAATCTTTCAGGCCCATAGGGCCCAAACCGGAAGGTGTATGCACATGTGCCAGAGAGTCAGAAACCTGACTACCAGCTGGCTGAGCTGGGGCGATGGCGCACATGCTCACAGAGAGGGCTCTACGTGCCACTTCTGGCACTCATGCCATAGGTTCGCCATCATGGTTCTAGGAGGTTCTGATGCTTTACTTTTAACTTTAGAAGAAGGCTACCAACAGAGACAGAAGTGGCAGAATTTTTAAAAAAATATACTTATTTTAATAGATTGTTTCCTTATTGGCAACCCAATGGGTTCTGAAAATTCTACATGCAAGATTTAATTTGGTAAGAGATTCTTTCTCAATGGGGTTGATCTCTTTTTCCTATCCTTTTCATTTCAACTATTCTTGGGATTATTCTGACAGTAAATATTTTGCTATTACCCAAATACTTGGAAAACCCAAACATAAAATGATCTAACTCAGTACTTGCTATAAGATTGTAATTTCATTGCTCAAGCAAAAACTCAGCTGGAGTGACATTCAGTTTTAAAAGCAATGAATAATTTTGAAAACTTTGATATAAAGGTTGATATAAATGTGAAACAATCTATTACATAGAAAAACTAAAATAATTTTGCAATGACTGAAGAATGTTCACTCCAGGGTCAGTTCAATGATATCATGGAAACAGCAGATATCCTAGGCCACCCTAGGGAAGAGATTGAAAAGTCGGTTGTGGTTCTTCTTGATTCCATGCACAGTGTAATTTTGGGTTGTCCCACCTAAAATTTTTGATTTGATTTTTTTTTTGTTTATTCTTTATTCATATTGAGGGAACAACAACACTCTAAATTCTAAGTCTACCACTCTGTATAGGCTGCTATATAAAATGGAAATTCAATGTTTAAATCTATTCACATACATCTATTCACATCATCCTCTATAGCTTTTCTTTCACCATAGCATCAGACCAGAGATGATATTCAGCCGGTTCGGACTGATTCGGGCAAACCAGTAGCAAAAATCGTGGGTGGGCCTGCCCACCCGCCCCGCCACTATACCATCATATTTAGGCATGTTTTTGAGGCCTTGTGCATCAGAGGTGGGTTTCAGCAAGTTCTGACCAGTTCTGGAGAACCGGTAGGAGAAATTCTGACTGGCCCCACCCCCATCTATTCTCTGCCTCCAAGTCCCAGCTGATGGGGAGGAAATGGGGACTTTGCAGTATCCTTCCCCTGGATTGGGGAGAGAATGGAGATTTTACAGTATCCTTCCCCCTGCCACGCCCACCAAGCCATGCCATGCCCACCAAGCTACACCCACAGAATCAGTAGTAAAAAAATTTGAAACCCACCACTGGTGCACATGCACGGAAGGCCGTGCGCATGCATGGAAGTGGCGTGTGCATGCATGGAAGTGGCGTGTGAGAACAAAGTGAACACGTGCACATGCATGCATTTCTGAACCGGTAGGGAAAGTAAGTGAATACCACCCCTGCATCAGACCTGTGATACAGAACAAATCCAGTAAAAGTGAATCCTGTAACCCCTATAAAGCAAGCTCCGTGAAAGATTCTTTGCTAGAAGATCCTATGACAACTCTGCCAAGAAAACTTCTTTGCAGGAGTTCTCTTCAACAAAGAAATAGCAATGGGAGTTTACTACATGATGCTCAAAGAGTAGGTGGTAGACATCTTTATGTTTGACACTAGGCAAGAAAATGTAAATTATCCATTTGTAAATTTGTCACACCCCAGCATTGTAAGGGTCCAGTCAAGAAATTGAAAAGTTGGTTGTGATTCTTCCTGATTCCATGCTCAGGGTATTTTTGGGGTATCCCATCTGACAATTTTGAATTCTTATATTTATCCTTTCATCATATTCAATAAATAACAACAATATTCTAAATTCACCCAGAAGACAAGTTTGAAAAGGATAAACATTTCTTTTATAAAAATCATTAAGGGCCACATCCATTGTCATAGGTGTTAATAGAATTAAAATAAAATAACAGAGTTGGAAGGGACCTTCGAGGTCTTCTAGTCCCTACTTAGGCAGAAAACCCTACACCACTTCAGACAAATGGTTATATAATCTCTTCTTAAAAACTTCCAGTGTTGCAACATTTACAACTCTGGAGGCAAGTTGTTCCACTGATTAGTTGTTCTAACTGTCGGGAAATTTCTCATTAGTTCTAAGTTAGTTCTCTCCTTGATTAGTTTCCAGCCATTGCTTCTTGTTCTCCCCTTAACATTAATGTTAATGTTAACACCAGAGTTAACATTAGCTTCCTTTCTTCCCACTATAAATTTGAACCCAACACACCCCAAATTATCCTCAAACATTCCTCGGTTATCCAAAATTTCTAGAAGGGAGAGTAGGATTGAGAATAAAGTTGGATTTTTTAAAGGGGGAGATTGTATCCATCAGTAGCAGTAATTTAACCAGCAGACAAACACAATTGAGTACAACTTTGTATTCACACTTTAAATAACAAAGGTTTTCACTAAAACAATTCAGAGTTTGGCTAGATTTTAGTAAAAATAGTTCATAATATTTCTAAGTATTAAATTAGAAATGATTTTGTTATCTTTATTGCTAGCTCTTCACTTGACCTATGAATCTTATTTTTAAATGTCCATCTAAATTATTCTTGCACATGTACATATTAAAACTATATTGATATTACCGAATGCAAACTGAAGAATGAAAATTTAATTAATGTATTCTTTTTAAAACAGGATACCTGAAAACTTAAAAGACTCTAATTTTAGTTCTTCACACTGACTAGTTTTGAATATTAAATCATAATTTGGTAATAAGATTAGTTGTCTGTCACCTATTTCATCCTGATCTCTCAACTTGAAAAAATAAATTCAAACCTTCACTTGGAAAATGAAAATCAGAAAGCAGCTAGCATACTTATTTCATTATAATGTAACACAATATCATTCTAAGAATTAGATTAAATATATTAAAATTGTACTCCTGGATTTTATAAATTTATTACAATGTATATGTAATTTTAACTTGAATTATCTGTTTTTAACCTCAAATTATGAATCTGGAAAATTGTATGGTGCAAAGTTTGATTCACTAGAGTGGCCTATAAAACTGCAAGCAAGCAAACAAATATTATAAAGATGAAAACATATGTGCGCAATTACTGGGAGAGATTACATTCAATTACAAATGGTGTGACATCAATATGCCAAGAACATCAGATCCGTTCATAAATAAATGCAATGGTGATTAAATGAACTGAGGCTTAATTCTCAGATGACAAGATGCATCAAACGGCTTATTATATTTCAAGCTGTATTTGACCTGACACTTGCTGAATTAGCAGGTTCTCTTCTGTCTGCAAGAAATAGCTTGTTTCTATCAGTTGATTAAGTTTGGAAGGGCAAGCCTATAGTTTCTAATGGGTGGTGGCACCAATTTAGAACTTCTTGCCATTAATATGGTTCATGTTACTCAAAAAATTAGAGCCATTTTTGGATATTATTGTACAACAACTTAGCATTTGGGGATGGTTATTTTTATTTCTAATTTTAGGCTTTCACTATCCCTTATTTATATGAATTTGTGTGGAATTTTATAAAAGTTTTCAGTTGTAAGTTATCAGTAGATGCAAATACGTTTTATGATCTTTCACCTGTTGAACATTACCTCATATACTGGCCCTACATGGTATATGTAGTTTTAGTTTCAAACAAATATATCAATAAATAAAATTGTCACCATGGAGATTATATTCTGATTATAAATTCACAACTGCTTCTATATTCATGCTAGCATTTAATGAGGCACGTATGATTTATGCTAAAACCTTTTTGTGAAGAATATTAATATGCATTCATTGACTTGGAATCCCATGCGCTTATTTACTTCTTCACAGTTCTTTTGATTTGTAACAGACGTAGTCATTCTATTAATTATAGTCTTTATAAAATGTTTTTTAAAAAAAGAAGGAAGGAAGGAAGAAGGATAAAACCACATGTGATGCAGAAATATAGCATGACACAAAGGAACAGAAATTTAGCAAAATGAAATGATGAAAAGCATTTTGGCTTCTTTATGTAAGTGCCATAAGAAACATTTTTTCACATTTCCTCCCAAATGCTTCATTCTATGGTTAATATTCTAGTCAGATACTATAACAAGTTTCTTTATTGGTTAAAGTAGTACAAAGTTGACCAAAAGAATATGAAAAAGATTTCCAGTTGCAGTCTCTAGGCTAGCTACTATATCTTAGTTCTGCTACCTCTATGCCATTTAAAATCCCAAATGCCATACTATTATCAAAAAATGACACACGTGTGGATTTAATATGTGAGAATAATTAGTCACAAATCAGCAAATGTTGTAAATAAATATATGCACATTTTTAAGAAAACCACTTTGATCTAGTGATTAAGGCACTAGGCGAGAAACAAGGGGACTGTGAGTTCTAGTCCCACTTTAGGCATGAAAGCCATCTGGATGACTTTGGGCCAGTCACACTCTCTCTCTCAGCCCAACTCACTTCACAGATTTGTTGTGGGGAAAACAGGAAAAGAAAGGACTATTAGGAAGATTCACTACTTTCAGTTACTTATAAAAATAATAAAAGAGAGGTTTAAAAAAATCTAAAAAGAGAAAGATTATTAACAAAGAAGCTATAGATTTACAACCAATAAAAGTAGCATTCTCCCTTGAGTCAAATGCAACAAATGAAGAGCAGTCCATGCAGTTTTCATGGCAATAGCACAGGCGCACAATGTTGTTCCTTTGTTTCCATTGTTTTTCTGCTTCTCAAACAAAAAGTCCTATTTCTTTGTTATCTCCCACCTGGCTACTGGCCAGGCTGCTTCATTTTAAACTTCCAGGCCCAGATTAAGGTCAGTTAGGTGTGGCCAAATGGTGAGATCCATTGTAGTAGAAGCAATAGCAGCAGCAGCTATAACTTGTGCAATTGGAAAGAGAACAATGAAACACCTTTAAAAAAAATATGTGTTTTTAATTCTTTTAAGACATCCTAGTAATTCATATCATAACAGATTTATTTGGTTAAATTTCATTTTTTTGGTATGACGACTGACCTTTTCCAATGTCTTGACCACTGTGCTCTCTTCTAGTTTTGCTGGCATTCTTATAAAGAGGAAAAGTCTTCTAAACTATCTTGAATGTTGAATGTTGACATTTATACTATACTGAAATTCAGTACACTTGTCCCATTATTGATTAGTCAGTTTCTGTTCATTGGCAGGCTTTAGCCTACTAGTTGAAAGTTGGAACTTCTATCTCAAATACAGAGATGTATTGAAAGGCTTCCCTTTTTGTTCCATGTTTTTTTCTATCTGCACAACCATCTTCAGTGCTTCTTGTCTCTTCTAACAGCTCTCTGGAATTCTTTGTTTAGTTCCTTCTTCATTTTGGCTTCTCGTCTTCACAATTTCCACCATTTATTCTGACATCATGCTTTTTTTTCTTTTATTTCTTGATCTTTGGCAATCTCTTTTTAAATTCATTCTTAACAAATTTTTGATTTCACATAATAGTTCTTAACAAGTCCTTCGTCTGCTTCATTTCTGTTCCCTAAGCAATACAGCCAGTGGTGGGATTCAAATAATTTAACAACCAGTTCTCTGCCCTAATTACTGGCTGGGTAGGCATGGCTGGGTGGGTATGTGACTGGGTGGGTGTGGCCAACTTGAAATCACTCATTACACCAAGCCCTGCCTCTTGGCCACTTACCTCAAAGACATCAATAAGATAAATTTCCCTCTCTATTTATTTACTACTACTGAACATCCAATTATACATGACATAATATAGAGTATGTATGGGCACATAAAAAGATACATTAGGTACTAAATATACTGTATGTGTATGTACACAGACATGCCCACACAAATAGAGACAGAACTCTTCTAAAACTATACATATTCAACCTCACATACCCAGAGTCCACTTTCTGCCATACATTTAACTATAACTTCTGTACATTAGAACATTATACACATTTTCAGATTTACTTCCCTAGCCTGCACATGGCCAGTAGAGTGAAGAGATGTCATGGGCATTACCAGAGAACTCTGGGCAATGAAGGGGGTGTCAGCCAGCGGTGGCAGTGGGCAACCAAAAGTGAATGGCTGGGGCTTAGCCCAAATATGTTTTCTTTACGATTTCCAACACTGGCATTTCACTCTTCAACCACAAATTACATAGTTTGCTTTGATGTTAGTTTGAACTTCAGCATAAGATTCATTAACATCCTCCTTGTTTGCATTAGTGATCGGAGCATGCATTTGTATAACCATTATATAAAATAGTTTCCGCAAATTCTAATTACTATTAATCGTTAAGTGCATTCTACTCAGTGCTGCCTATCTTTTCCCAATATGATAGCACTACTATTCCCTCTTTGTTTTTCCTGTCTTTCAGTGTAAATAGTACAATATTTTGACTAAATGCATTTAAATTTGTTGATGCTTAAGATATCAGTATGTAGTCAATTCATTTTATTGTGTGATAATGTTATGGTCTTCATGCTTCTTACATTCTTGTTCTCTCTTTGAAGCACCACGTTTGTTTGTTTGTTTGTTTTTTGCTTACTTTGCATAACAATATCAGCAACCATAGGATTTAATTTTACCATGTTATAACCAGGGGTATCAAACTCATGTCGTCATGGTGGTGTCACGTGACATATTGGGACATTTTTCGCCTTTGCTAAATCGGGCATGGGTGTGGCCAGCACGTGATGCATCTGGCCCATGGGCTAGGACTTTGGCAGCCCTGTTATAAACATTATTAGTGCTGCAAAAGATCCTCAAATCTTCCTCAACAGCAAGTTGAATGTAACTCATTCTGAAAAGCCTATCATCTCCCATTCTAAAAACATAGAAATATAGAAAACTGACAGCAAACCTGACAGGGTGTTACTTGGAACCCTGACAGAAAGACCCAGTGGTAGTCTGCCGTTTGGGTTTTTTAAATATAATTTTTATTTTTATTGTTGTTGTTGTTGTTGTTGGACGATATACATGTGTTTAACCCAAGCATGTTTAACCTTAGTTATTGATGATTAACCCACTACCTTTGCTAGAAATTGGTTCCAAGCTTCCACTACTCTTTCTGTGAAGTAATATTTCCTAACATTACTTTTGAACGTCCATCCTGGAAATTTGAAATTATGCTTCTGTGTTCTTGGTTTTTGGTTTTTTTTGGGGGGGGTTTTTTTTTTTTTTTTGCTTAATATTGAAAAGACTTCATTTTATTATATCACCAATCACTTTATATTGTCTGCCCATGGGATTATCTGGGTAAAATAAGGAAGTATTATCATTTTCTTCTCCCATGCATTATGAATGATGCTTTTGCTATATTCACTAAAGTTATTATCTGCCTTCAGCATCTTCGTGCAACATTGATGCCCAATTATGGTTCCTGCTGGTTTTAAGTGGACAGCTGGGTTAATCTTCATATCATGAGTGATTCTATAGCAGATAATACTCTTGATATAGACACCCAGAGTTTTTCATTCAACCTTTCAAGGAATAACATCTAACAAAGAGAAGACAGCATAGCAAGACTTGAGGAAGAAAGAACTATTACTATGGAAAGGAAAATCACTCAAACATTACTTTCAAAATAAATAATTTCCTGCATCTTTACCCATTTATGTGATAAAACAAAAATCTTCTTGGGAAGGAGAGGATATTTTTAATCTAAGTCTCATTCTGATTTTTGAAAATTGGAGGAATATGTGTAAATGCCACAATAATAAAATCAAATGCTCCAGTTATGGGCAGCTATCAGTTTCTAAGGGTGACGGATAAACATGAAGGACTGTGGAGGATGAATTGCCATCTTTGTTTTTTGTTTTTGGCTTAAACTTGTCAAAGTGGGGAATTTTTTCCTAATTTTTCTGGAAAACCTGCAAGTTGGACCCTTGACTGATTGAAACAAGGTTTCTAAGGAACAAATTAGGCAAATTGTGGAGTGGATAAGATGGGGAGATCTTTCCTGGACCATAGTGTCCATAGTGAATCCTACTGGAGTTACTGAAAAAGCTGAAAAGCAAGAAAATTAACATTGAAGTGGGAAGAGGATCATAAAATATAACATAACATAAAAAAGATTTATATAGTTTTCAGGAGAGCAACTGAAAAGAAAGATGGGTAAGTGGTGGCTAGAAAAGGAAGAAGGCTGGCAGAAAGAAGGCAGATTTGGACAAATAACCACAGTGAAAAGAAAATGGTATTTCAAATTCTGGGGTAGGGGGTTCATGAGGTTAGCTAACAAAAGAAACACACATTTGTGTTTCCTCTCTCCTGGATAATTCAAAGTTACTTTTCCATCATATGGAACTATGAATATATATTAGATTTATTAGACTTTTAATTAATAGATAGACACTCACACAAAAACTCAAACAAAGACTTAAAGGTTCATACATGCACATATGTAAGATAAATAGAGGCACTGTAATTAAACTCCATTAGCACATGCTTTTCATTATATGGTTTTTTATATAATAATAATTTCACTTTAGTTATCATATCAACTGACATTTACTATCCCTTCCCATTTGTCTGACAAGGACAAATATGTCATAACTTGTATTCAAAATAAGTGATCATATTACCATAATCAAAAATATTACCTAAACCATGCTGAATGGCAATTTCAGGTAGGTTCACTTGCATTAGTTTATGTCACTAAGCAGTGAGCATATAATCAGTAAATGGAATTAGAGAATTTTTAGCATTTTTCCCTGTCTTGTGTTTTTATTGCCAATATAATGGACAAACAGTTCATTGCTTCTCTAGCTGCTGGCATATGGCATCCAGGAGGACAAGTCAGACCAGACAGCCCATCAGATTAACCATGTAATAGACCCAGAAGCAGCTTTAAAGCTGTTAAACAAAATTGCTTATGGAATCTGCCAAAGTACCAGATGCTGCTGTTGGAAGAAATATTTTCCAGTGCTTAGCATCTGGGATCTGAAATTGCTGGTAAAAGGCAAGAAGTGCAGATCTGCCATTTCCTCTCTCGGTCTGTAGATAAACTTACTATTTTGTATATAATAATAAACAATGTTCGCATTATTTTTGCTATTGTGCGCATTATTTTTGCTGTAAGCTGCCCAGAGTCCCTTGGGAGTTGGGCGGCATAGAAATGCGATAAATTAAATTAAATTAATTTTTTAAAAATAACTGATTATTAAATGCATTGAAATATACTCTTCTACATTTCAATGCATTTATAGATGCTGAGGCATATATGTTATCAATCTAAATGATTTCTATTTACCTTGATAACATTGGGGTATATGAACAAATTAATGAAAAGATTGTCTTCACACACAAAAAACAACAACATTAGATTAGATAGCTATGATTGAAAATAAATATTGTAATAGACAAGCCTGTTATTAATGCTGTAAATAAACTGATGAGAAGCAGCCTAAAAAGTCTGAACATAAAATAAAAACAGCTCACAGCTGACAAAATGATATTTGCCTTCCAGATCTTACACATCACTAACAAAATTAAGTTCTGCACTGATAAGCTTAACTTCACTGTTGGTTTGTTTTCAGTCAAAAAAATAACTTTTGTTTACATTTGAAAATAGCAAGTTATAAATAAAAAATACATTTCTATCTCAAGTTCTTAGCAATTCATTTGCATCTCAAAAGCCTTGTGAAATGAAGGTGGGAGGGAGGTAGAAAAGAAAAAGATGGAAGAAAAAGGAGGAAGGGAGAAGGTAATGGTATGTCTTTATATGAAATTCAGGGAGCTGTTTCCTGATGCAAATGTACAAGGGGTACATAGGAGGAATGCAAGGTGATGAGAGCTACAGGGAAAAGGTAAGATTCAGGTTTTCCCTACTTTCTGATCTAACATCCTGTTTAGGATGAGAAAGAGGCTGTAGAGATTGATCTATAGGAACTCCATCACTACGTCCCCTTAATGTATCCAGTAGAAATAATCCATTTTGAATTAAGTTAAAGGTGTGAGCCTTAATCCAGCCAGACACAGCTAGAATTTTTGAAAACATTCAATGTTGTGCTTGATTAAGAAGAATTATGTTCAGTTCTGCCATCAGCCATGCAAGGTTATTGGTGACTTAAGGTATCAACTCAAACTGCTCACAAGGTTGGTTGTTAGGAAAATTAGGAGGCAGTGCTATGTGTATACCTTGAAGTCCAAGAGGAAAATCAGGCTACACATCTACAAAACTGACAAGGGAAGAAGGAAGGAAGGAAGGAAGGAAGGAAGGAAGGAAGGAAGGAAGGAAGGAAGGAAGGAAGGAAGGAAGGAAGGAAGGTTGGTTGGTTTATGGAGTATAATTATATTAAAACAATATGATAATCTTGTTCAGTTTATATGAAATTATTTTCTTCTACTGCTACTACACATTAATTCATCCTAGCTCCATATATTTCTTTGGTCTGATCCCATCTATTTTTAAAATTCTAGTCCCCTATATTCTCCTCAAAGTCTAAAGGAAGCTTGTAAGATTTTTCTTACAATCATGTTGTTGGGTGCTCCATCCCCCATCTATTCCCTAGAATTAAAAATGTTGGAAGACTGAAACCTGGAAGAATAGGTCTTCAATAGGAAACATCCCTTTCTTTACCCAACCACTTTTCATAAGTAGAGGTCACTTGTGAAAGATCATGACTAAACCTGATGCTGATAGTATTTGTCTTACTACAAATATACTTGATTTTTACCATCAGCAATTCTAGTCCAAGGGTACCACCAATTAGAGAAATAATTTTGTATTACTAATGCTGCTGTAATCTCATATTATAATATACCCCATATATTATAATACAGTATTTCCTTTAAGAATTAATTTTATTTGGGAATAAAATAACAGGAAGTTTTTATTGTACAAATAAATAGATGTAAGCAACTGTTTATTTCTTAAACAGGTAACTATACTTTGCCCTTTTTTGGATATACAGAATATAGTCAGTATTTGATTATTAAAAATTAAAGTAGGTTATTAAACTCTTTCGCAGGGTTCTAATAGTCAATGTATAGAAATTTCTACCTGGTCAAATATTGTAGAGGTAAATGATCTATGGATATATGACTTTGGAAATACTAGTTTCTAAATCTGCTCTGCAAAGATGAGAGAACTCAATAAATTCCAGGTTTGAGGTATTGTCTTCATTCAATAGTTGAAAGATGAATCAAGAAGTAATGCCAGGTTTTTTTCTACCATAGGTAATGAAACCAAATCAATGTATAACATTTTATGAGATAATTTATGACTTAGGACAGAAGTTAATAAAATGACATGAAATCAGA
This sequence comes from Arizona elegans, assembly GCA_022577455.1. Lineage (NCBI taxonomy): Eukaryota > Metazoa > Chordata > Lepidosauria > Squamata > Colubridae > Arizona > Arizona elegans. The sequence continues at coordinate 51,230,485 of JAKOOJ010000008.1, forward strand.
GAATGCAATAGATTGATAAATTAGGAGAGAGTGAGAGAGAGAGAGAAGGAGGGAAGGAGGGAGAGAGAGAGAGAATGCAATAACAAACAAAGCATTTTTTTTCAGCACACCTAGGATTGTTAAATAAGAAGCTGAATTTGACCAGCTTCTAGTGGAGATAAATCCAGAGATTTGCAGCCAACATCTAATACTAAATGGCTTTTCAAGATAGAGCAAAGAGCTTTTTTCATAGAAATCTTGTGTAAGTGGAGAAAAGAAAGGGCTGCAATAAAAGAGTCAGTTTGGTGTAATGGTTAAGGCACCAGGATATAAACCTGGGGGTTTTGAGTTCTACTCTCAATTTAGGCACAAAACCAGCTAGGTGATCTTGGGCCAGTCACTTTTTCTCAATCCTTAAAAAGGAGCTATTCGCAAACCATTTCTGAAATCTTGGCAAGAAAAATACAGAGACCTGCCCAGGTATTGCCAGCAATCAACCCTGACTCAAAACCACCAGAAAGAAAGAAAAAAAGAAAGAAAACAAATTTATTTTTTAAAAAATATTTTAGATAATTGAATGGAAAAAATGTGCTTATGACTTTTTTTTTAAGAGAGGTCAGAACAAAAATCCAGAAACTGGCAGCTATTTTAGTTTTCACATCTCCAGTTGACTCAACAGGAGTCAAAGTTAATTTTCCTTCAGTCCTTTGAAGAACAAAGATACTTTTCTGACCACTGCTAGAATTAGCTGTAATGTGCTGCCTCTTTCTCCTTATTAGTTTCAAGTAAATGGAACTGTGTTAGAAGAACACCACAAATTATTCAATAAAGTCAATACTATTGATGGCTTCAATGGATGTGTAGTGTATTCCTGGCAGGAAAATCAGCAAGCAGTTGCAGTAGCTTTATTTTCAAGGCATTCTTCACAACTGGATCACAGTTGTCCAAAGTGAGAAAACAACTTTAGTAGTGTAGCCTGTAGAAAACTGAATGTTAAAAGCAAGAAATTGAGTAAATATCCAGGGCTTGGTGAAGAAAACCAGCTGCCACAATCTTTAGGGCATTTAAAATATACTCCTCAGAGTTGTTTGTTTCCTTGAAATTGAAATTAGCTTATCATGATGAAAGTTGATTAAAATGAAGAAAAATTACCCAAAATTTGTGGGATGAAAGGAATGTGATAGGTCAACACTTTCTAATAGGAAGTGGTCTTTTTTGCTGTCTTTGAGAAAGCAGTTATGTGACCCATCTAAAGTGAACTTCCTTGGATCCTGCATTATTGGGCAAATACCACCTATTTCTAGCTTTTCCTTCTTAGGGAATGGTTACCAAGGTAGTAGCTACAAGTACTCTAGTAGAACAAAATTATCAACATCCCTTTTGATCATGGGACCGAAATAGCACTGAGACTTTAGATGGTGTCGTTCCTTGGAACTTCAGTGAATGCACTTCTACTAACTTCAGTGGCATTTGATATCATCAATTGTCAATTTTTAATTTCCTGCAAAAATTGGGTCTGCCTTTTGGACCTCTTACAAAGATTTGGCCTGCCTTGCCTTGCCTTGTCTCATCTTGTCTCATTTTATTTATTTATTTTTAAATGTGTCTCCTTGGCGTAGAGGCCCACAGTAGGAGATAATAGTTTATAATTTGTATAGACCAGAGTTATGCAGAAAAATATATTTATATCTAAATATGATATATTCAAGTGACTAATGGACCCAATTGGATTCTAGAGGGAACTTGAGTTATTTTGGAAATTCTGCTACTTATTCTGATTGAAGCCTTGGCAGCTGCCTGGAAAAGCAAAGTGCAGTGGACAGAGCAATGCTAAAGTTTGATCACATTCATTTTAGGTTGAACTCCAGCCTTAGAGCAGCATCTATAGAAGTGATGGGTGCTACCTCTTTCAAGATGACCTTGGAAGAGTTTGAGCCCATAGAACCTGAGGAAGTGGACAGCTAGTTCAGCCACTTGTATATTAGATCCTATTCGCAACTGGGCCTCATGAACTTCATTTGTGTGAGCTGTGGGTGCCAGTGCTTGCAGCCCCACTTAGTGCCAAAGATTTGGGTTGTAAGAAAGATATAAAATCATGCTGGTTTATAATCAAGAATTTCTAAATATAACAGGCTTTAAAATTCAAGTTCAATTTAGAATGTATGGTTTAAGTAAATATGTTTAAAAAGATCACGAGTCTCCTCTGACAAGATCTGGCCTCTTCACCAATCGCTGAAAAACATTCATCTTCTTTTCCAAATAAAATTTCAAATGATTATCTCTATAGACTGATAGAAGTTCATTATCCTATGGATCATTCATCTCTTTAAGCAGCACTCTTTACTTAGCTTTGAACTTTAATAGTGTACTTTAACAATGAGTCCTGTTCAAATCTATTTAGAAATAGGTCCCACTGTGGCTTCCAGAGGAAGTATGGTGAACTGAAGATGGCTCTGAAACAGTGGAACCAACAATGTCCGCAAAGATCAAGGGACCAGTGAATAGATCATTCATTGAAACCTCTCTAGATAAGAAAAGGACATATTTCCCACATGTGCTCGGGATGGCTATACCTTGGGACGGTAGTTTTTGTGGATTTGAACACCAACAGACAATGGGATTAGTTATCTTGCTTGCAATTACAGCAGTGCTTTTTAAAGGACACTAAATTTGCTTTTTAATCACTTATGGAAATTGTTTGTTAACTACTTCTAAATTGTTAGCGACCTTTGCAATATAAGCTTGAAAAACTGAGTTTTCCTTCAGTCCTGAATGAAAGAAAATTTTAATCATAAACTTAAGAATTTAAATAATCTGAAATAAACAGCAAAAAGCTCAATAAAAATTTAATGATAGAAAATTATAAAAAGACTAAGGGTCCAGATAAATTTGTAATATTGAATATTTTACAATAGGATTTTGGAATTAATTATAAATATTTAACATGTGCTTTACAAAAATCTGCAGATAAATTGCTACATCAACAACACTAAATCCTCCAATACATAATATATATAAGTATTTTCCTTGTGCTAAAGTGGTACAAAAATGTTATTCTGGCAATAAAGTGATAGAATTGCCTTGACAAAATTTGCTAGTGTTATTATTACTATTCCTGGTATTTGTCATGTTATTTATAAGGAAGTTAAACATGCAGGAGTTTTGTCTTCAAGATGCAAGTGCTTATTTTTGTTTGTCTAGCTGACTTTCGGTCTATCTATCTGTGTATGTGTGGGTAAATTCTGTCACAAATGCAAATATATTGTGCCACTTAGTAAGTATGCATTTGTTGTCCAGATATTAAAGTAGTTGATGTAATTAATATCTAATTTGCAATTTACTTCATAAAAATAAATTTATTATTTAATTCTAATAAGCATACCATACATTAAATGGTTTAATCTTTAGATATGGGTGTAAACCTGAAGGAAATTCGTTTTTAAGAGGTGTTTAAAGCTAATAGCTTTTGAAGATCATTTGTAGCTTCCTTTTTCTCCATTCCCACTCCATTCCCTTTGTCATACCCCCCCACCTTAATCTCCTTTTCAATCCTTTTTTTCCTTTTCTTATTCATTCTCCTGAGAACAACTGCCATAAATAATTCTTTTATGGCCTCACAAGTTTCATGTCTTTATTATTTTTCCGTTCACCTCCTTCTGCTTCTTCCTTTAAAAAACAAAATAAAAAACCAATAGCAGTAGTTTGGCTACATACAAAAATAAAATCATGAAGAAGAAAAAGATGAGGAGAATATAGCAATGAAACCAAATGGTTAATAAAACTTAATTTAGCCAACAACATGGGAGCAATGGAAAACTTTTCTGCTACTGCCTTTGACAACTATCCAGAAGCATATTTCATATCTTTTATTTTTAGTAAAGACTGAAATTTATATTGATAATTTACATGAAGTGAAATTCAACAAGTTCCATTCTAGGTTATATAAAGTGTTCACAACTTTATTATTTCCTGTTTTTAATCCATTGGGAACTCTTAGTTGGACATATCTTGCGGAAAAGTGACAGAACTCTTTACCTGAACAACTTCTTGGTCACTAGTTGGAATTCATAATGTGTATAAACTTCCCTTTTTGGTCTTAGCAAAACTATTTTTGCATTTCACCAAGCAAAAAATTTATTTTGTGTTGTGAGGCAAAATTTGGGAGTTGTCAGAAGCTTCAATAGCCAATAAATTTTAATGTTTTTAATTAAAAATTTAATTAATCTTTCAATGAAAAAAAATGTCCTCATTACACTAATAATTTGGTACACATAATAAGAATGAAAAGAACAAAGGCCTTTTTACAGTATATTCATATAAAAAAATCCAGCTGCATGAGAAAGGAAAATACTAGCAGGAAGCAAACAAAAGGTAAAATTATTCCCTCCCTCCCTCCCTCCCTCCCCCTCTCCCTCCATCCCTCCTTCCCTTCCTCCCTCCCCTCTTCCATTTATTTTGATAGCCACCCACCTCAAATATATGACTTTGGATGGCTTACAATATTAAAGTAGGGAAGACATATAAAAAGATTCTGCTGTAATTTTCTCCAATTTATTAATTTTCACATCTTTGTGAAGAACAGGATAAAGGGGACAAATGAAGCTTGAGATTGACATAACCATACTCTGGTCACTGCTATTTAATTCAAAATTCCAGATTAGATTAATCATATGTCTTTTCTATTAATGTCCCTGCTCTCTGATATAATATCTTCCCTAAAATGAGACCTATTTCTGCTCCCAGACTTGGAAATAACAGGTCTGTGAAGTCTCCATCATGTTTTTATGGGTCTGCTTATTTTTAATCTGGGCTGCCATGTCTTATTTTATGTACTATTTTTTTATGAATTGTTCATTTGGTTATTGTAAACTGCTCAGAGGCTTCTGAAATGGGCAGTTGTAATAAGTTAAATTCATTAATTATCCTATTATATTCAAAGTATTTTTTAATGCAAAGTATCTTTTTGTATTAATTTCAAAAGTCTTGGAAAACTGATGAAGTGTCAGGCAACTAAATCAAAAGTGAGTCTTATCTTTGTCTTCTAGCAGAGAAAAAAAGGACAGGGAGCAATGGACTAGTAAATTTGATCTTGATATCAGATTCTGGAGTAGATCATAAAGAGTTGATTTATAAGCACCCTGAGAGCAAAGTCAAAGTGGATTTGTCAAGAACAGTTTTGCATTAGTAAGTCAAAATATCTCATTTTAAAATCATGTAACTTCTTTTGTGAAAATATTGTAATATATCTCAAATTTAGCAAAATGTTTAACAAAATACAGTATCCCATGAATTTCTGATTAGAAAGAATTCAGAAATGAAAATCAAAGGGACCTTGCTTAAATGCAATCTTTGGAAGAAATGCATTATTTTAAAAATATTAAAGTATTCCTCATTAACTTTGATTTGGAAGGAAGGAAAGAAGGAAGAAAGGAAGGAAGGAAGGAAGGAAGTAAGGAAGGAAGGAAAGAAGGAAGGAAGGAAGGAAGGGAGACTGATTTACTGAATCAGAGGCAATATGTACTTTGTCTAAGGATACTTAGACAAAGGACATATTGCCTCTGATTCAGTAAATCAGTCAGTAATATTAATTTGCTTCCTTGTAAAAGTACAAATAATATTAATTTGCTTCCATTTAAATTCAGAGACCGATAATTGATCTGATCTTTCCCTTTTCCTAATATCTTTGTTTTATGTGATTCAATGAATATTCTATATTAAGAGCATAAAGGAAATTCATTTACAATTTAGCAGACATCAGAGATTTAAAATCTATCTTGTCCTTAACTATTTTCCAGATATTTTTATAATTTTAACACTTTTTTCTCTTTTTCCCATGAAACATGTAAAATACAACCATGAATATATCTCATACACTTATTTAGTTTATAGATTTATATTTTTTTGGAAAAAAAATATTCAAAATCTTGTTTTATATAGTTTTGACAAAAACTATATTAATTAATAATGTATTTATATAGCCATCTGAAAAAATAGAATGACTTTCACCTATAATATACAATGGAATAATATTTATTTTATTTGTGTCCCATCTTTATTATTTTTACAAAAGGCTTGAGGTGAATTTTTCCTCCTCTTATTTTCTCCATTACAACAATGCTATTTTTTTTAATCCAATTTTATACAATGAACTATAGATAAATTTACTAAAAATAATCAAGTTGGAAACCAGACTGATTTGTTTATGTGTGTGTTTGTTTGTATCAGGGATTTAATATTGCCATAAATCGATCAAAGTTAAAAAGATGAAAAATCACAAATAGGAAAAAATAAGCACGCTAAATAGAAAAACACAAAATAATAAAAGGCTAAAAAAAGGAGGACAAAGTTAAAAGAAAAAGAAAAACTAAGTCTATTTTACATAGACTTCCATCAGAGACATACAGAAGATAAATACAATAAAAGTAGCTCATCTTACTTTACAAAAAGTTTCAGATGAAACAAAAAAAAAATCCCAAGGATAAAAGAAAAATGTTGTAAAAAGTGGAAAGAAGTTCTGCCAAATTGTCAGTCATTAGTTTGTTTTCTCAATCATTCCTTTTATTTTTTAAAAGGGGAAAGATCCTGTTATATTTTTTACATTCCATTCTAAAGATCCTTTTCTAAAAGACATGGGTAAGAACCAATACAGAAGATCTACGAAAACTCACCACAATAAATGAGGTAAGAATAAGAACTGAATAGAAACAAAACTCTACAAAATAGGCAGGTTCAATTTGTAAGTGGCATTCCAGATACAGTGAAAAGATCTCACATGTGCATTCTTCATAAAGACTGCTACTGACTGAATTTGTCATCATTGTAAGGAGTGTTTAAAAATTATGTTTTCTGAACAGTACACCCAGAAATGGGCTCTTAATTTTGAACATCTCTTTCAGACTTTGACTATAAATCAAATATCAAAATAGAATAAATCTTGAACATCTTTACTTATTTTTAACACAATCTCAACATCAATGTCACATTGTTTATCAGAATTCTTAGGTAAGTGACTTTTTTTCCCCTGAATCAATCATTCAGGCTTTTAACTCCACATTTTCTGTTCTAAACTTCGGTTTCATCTTCACAAAATTCCATTCTACTGAATCCACTCACATAACTCAATCTTTCTAAAAGATTGTAAATTGTGAGAAAGAGCTATTAAAGAAATAAGCAACTCCGCATAACTTTCTCAAGAAACTTCTGCTAACTTCTCTGCTACATTTTCTTAAATTCAAAGAATATAGCAATATCAGTAAAGGAGAATATTTGTAGCTCAGGTTGAAATGAGGGGTCCTTGGTATTCTCTGAGCTTGCTTGTTTTCTTGCAGAAGTTTCATGTGACATCATCAGTGCTAGTAAGGAGTGCTGTTGGTGTCAGTTTATATTCTGGTGTCTTGTCTGTCTGTAACTTATATACCATATATGTATATAGTATATAAGGTATATAAGATATATTTGACATATGTGACTTATATACCACTTTGTAGTGCTTTATAGCCCTCTCTAAGTGGTTTAGAGTCAGCATATTGCCCCAAACAATCTGGGTCTTCATTTTACCATTTTATGGAAGGCTGAACTCCTGATAGTCAACAGAATTAGCTTGCAATACTGCATTCTAACTGCTGCACCATTATGGCTCACTAAATATATATTGAATATTTCATTCAACTTCAGTTCTGATCAACTATTTCCAGTGGTGGGATTCAGCCAGTTTGCACCACTCCGGGAGAACCAGTTGTTAACTTTCTGAGCAGTTTGGTGAACTGGTTGTTGGAAGAAATCATTAGGGCAGAGAACTGGTTGTTAAATTATTTGAATCCCACCACTGACAATTTCCCTTTAGATTCTTGCTTTGTCTATCTTCTTAAATCTTAATTTATCACCCCAGAACAGTAATTCAAATGAAGAAATGCAGTTTTCTATTTGAAATCATAAATTCAGCATGTTGCCATTAGTAACAGTTCTGTAGTCAAACCCATTACACAGGAAGATGTTGAGGTCTCCTTTATTGGTTGTTTTCAGTCAGGTGTTCAGGTAGACAGTAGACAGCCATCACCTGAGGATGGCTAACTAGGTTTCTTTTCTTATTAAAAATGGTGTAGATATAATTATTGGGAACTAAGACACAGAAATCAAGGGGATTCTGGAAAGAGATGGCAGGATTCTTTCAACTGCTCTTATCAGCACACCTAACAATAAACAGAAGGGCTGGCCAATTGTCTTGTATCAAACACTTGCATATGTCATTTCCATTTCTTTCCTTTCATATTATTCCCTCCCAAAGGCCTTGCAGATTGCTCTAAACATGTTCCTGTCAAATGAGAGATCCATAATGCCCTACTTTTTGGACATCTGACAGGCTCTATCTTGATGGGGGTTTTTTATGAAGTAATGTTTGTAGTAATTTAAAACAACAAGAATTTATTTTGCTTTTGATACATATTTACCTTTGGACAAGAGTAAAGGGTGGCAAAGACAGCAATAGTTCACAGTATACAATCATTCAGGATGAATTATTTGCCACTTCCTTATTTCCATTATATAATCTCTGTATCTATCAATCAGGCTTTCCTGTACTTTTCTGTATGACAGTTTGGAACTAGACAGAAAATAGATGTTTCTTCCAAGCGGAAGTGGGATTTATTCCTGATTATGTATGTGTAAAATTGCAACCTAGTCAATCTGAATTGCCTATCTACTTGTCTATCTATATGAGCACGTATGTAATTTGAAACTATCAGTAGTACCTAATCAGTAATAGCAAATGTGTTTGGGAAAAAAAATTGTGTGCCTATAATTTTGCTGGTGAATAGGCTGAAATGTTACAATGCTTATCAGATAGTAGTCAGGCATTAAAGTTATCTTTAACCCATCAAATGAATGTGTTTCTGTTAGCTTGTATCAAGCTCTTTAGTTCTTCTTGAAATACAAGGCTAGCCTTTGGTGTAAAAGTTTCCCTTTTTCTTTTAATGTCCCCCAGGTAACAATTTCATGTAAAAATTGCTAGGCGGTAGAGGTCACCACTCTAATCCCCCCAGATCAATACAGAGCCCCCCACACCTTTTTTTTTTTTTAAAAACTTCTTCAGTGACCAAAATGGATCGAGTCAGGCTGCAGCCATTTCTCTGTGCATCAGGCTGTGCAATTGATTTCAAGATAACAGACAAGGAAGAAAGGTTTGCCAGGCCTGACTGGCCTCTGTCACTGTGGGAAACTTGAAATACTGTAATTCAGCATTTGTTTGTTTGTTTGTTTGTTTTTTAATGCCTTACTTGTCATGCAGCATGAGGGTACTGTGGGAACCCACATGCTAGATCTTGGAGATGTTTAAATAAGACCTTAGTTTTAAAGATGGAATAAAGTCTGGTAGACAAGAAGTCGAAGTTATAAACTTAAATGAATGATGAATGTTAGTATCAAGATTGGTGTCAGGTACATTGATAGCAAGCAGAAGATTTAAAGTTACCCACCAACAAATAACTTCACACAAAATTGCACTTCATCCTGTCTGTTAGATTTATTTTGTTTCATTTTGAATTAAAATTGATAAAGTCCTCTGGCATCATCTTTCTCTGTTCTTCTTCTTCTTCTTGGGTGCTGTCTTGTTGAGCTGATTCTGCTGCTCTCACCTGAAATCTCTCTGCACATCCACAACAAATACCAACTATTCCTCCTAACAAACTCACCCAGGTATGGAAGCCTGGGTAATAATGTTGTGTCAAAGTGCCAGAGGGAAAGGAAGGACAGTCTTTCTGCCATTTGAGGCCAGCTAATGAATTAATGGGACGCGGTGGCTCAGTGTCTAAGATACTGAGCTTGTCGATTGAAAGGTCAGCAGTTCAGCGGTTCGAATCCCTAGTGCCTCATAATGGGGTGAGCTCCCATTACTTGTCCCAACTCCTGCCAACCTAGCAGTTCAAAAGCACATTAAAAATGCAAGTAGAAAAATAGGGACCACCTTTGGTGGGAAGGTAACAGCTTTCTGTGCACATGACCACAGAGACATCTTTGGACAGCACTGGCTTTTCAGCTTTGAAATGGAGATGAGCACCGCCCCCTAGATTCGGGAATGACTAGCACATATGTGCGAGGGAACCTTTACCTTTACCTTTAATGAATGTCCATCTTTGAGTTGCAAAATCCATACATCTTTAAAGGAAATGGTTTTCTGTGGTTTGTCTGTATATTTGCTTTTTTGCTTTTTTGCTTTTCAGTCGTAGGTTACCTGTACTGTCATGTTGCAAATCTTCATTTAATGACCCCATAATCCCTTTTGGGGTGGAGTCTGGGCAACTGAATGGAGCAAACAGAGTGTTTTAATGGCCGGATGCCCTTCCTGTCACCAATGCGGAGTTTTTTTCAGCAGATATATTCTCAGTGTGCCCAGAGAGAGAAATATCTGTCTCTACTTAGGATTGAACTCACAGCCTCCTGATTGTGAGGCAAGAGCTCCACCTCTAGGCCACCGCACCATTCCATGTTGCAAATTTTAATACACATGCATATTCTGTATTTAAGAACAAATATTTCAGAGAGCCAAAATATTCCTAAATATGCACATAAATGGGTTAAGTCCAGATTCTTAAATACTCCTAGATATGCTGTTACTTTTAATAACACAAGGTTTAATAAAGCAAAGCAGACAAGGAGACAATAAACTAAAGATTGTTTGGAGTAAAGAAAGGTGCATTACAAGACGAACAAGGATCCAGAAAAGCTGCTGATTTATATTTAAGCATTTAAGGAGCAAATTGATATAAAGATCATGTAGTCAAAATACAAGGAATTGTATTTCTATTTGAATAATTAAGCAAATATCTTCATATTTTATTATGTGTCCTTTCCTTGTCGTTTTGGTGAGTGCTCATTTTTGGCAATCACAACTAGCCAATTTAATTATATTGATGGCTTACCATGTGTTCACAACTACTAAGTGGTAAGATTTAAGAGTTATCCATGCTACAACATGTAAATTAACCTTAACCTCTATTACCATTAATCTGTCAAGCAGGTTAACCGAAGAACGTACAGGATAAAATATTTAGGAACAATACAAAGGGCAAACTGATGACTGAGCTATGGGAAACATGTGCTGGATCTGCTTCTTGAACAAATTTAACAAATTATTTCCCAAAGCTGCAAGCAAATAGCATGAAAAAAAAATAGCAAAAATTAATTGGAAGGACTATTTTCAGTCAATAAAATGACAAAAGAACTCATGTTCTTTGAGATACTCAGAACAGAAATCTCAGCTGTGATTCTGAATATCCCATTCCTGTAAGATACTGCTTTCTTTCCATTCTCACTGAAGAGTAGAAAATAGACTGTAAGATATATCCAATATACCAGCTTCCTTAAAAAAAGGGGGGATTCAGAATTTTGCTTAAATGTAGGACTACTATTTTGAGTAAAATATCACATTTCCCAATTGTAGGCATTCACAAATATAAATACTTCACATTTCTACACCCCCTAATTTTGTCGTAGCTTCCAATTAGGAAACCACCTTTTAATGCCACTGATTCGTTTTTATAAACATCAATTAATAGCACACTCACTGAGAGGGAGAATGATGCAAAAACTGTAAAAGCGCTATGCAGATTAACAGGCCAATCCAATTAACCATTATGCTAATAAAATGATAATCAGTTCTGGGTGCGGAAGGATAATCATTTCAGTACACTGATAATTACAACTTTTTATAACTGATCAGTGTTACATCAGGTAGGGACAACTTGTGGACACATTACATCCTCTTATTTCAGTACATTTCTCACTGGGTACATTTCAGTTCATTTCCCAATGAGAATCAGCAATTATTTGATTTCTCTGAGGATTTCAGGAGAGAGCCGCTTAGAACCAATTCAATGTTAAGGGTGTGTCAGATCTGCCATCACATCACTTCAACCCTGCTTCACTTCAATGGCATCCTGCCATAAAAGTGGGGAAGGAGGAGTAGGAGGATATAGGGAAGGGGGATGACAGGATGACAGGAACCAGAGGTGCCACCCTGGAGCAGAACCTGGCAGATCCAAGGACGGAAGTAGAGAATGGAGTGCAAACATCCACCAAAGGTGTGCCAAATTTAGGACTGCTACCAAAACATCTAAATTAAATACCATTGGACTTTCACAAAAGGACTAAGGGGGGAGGGGAAAGTACTGAGTTTACATGAGCATATTCAAATCTGTTTTTGCTTACACTGTAACCACTTGGCTTTAATAAAAGTATGTGTTTAGCTACAAATGGAATCGAGGGTCTTTCTTTTCTAAATGCCCAAATTGGGACAGGCCCGGCAGTGTGTTAAATCATCTGGAGTAGGAGAGCATCTTTAGGATTATGCCTGTGACTAGACTATGTATTTGATTTATAAGAGTATGTACTGTATTTTCCGGCGTATAAGACGACTTTTTAACACATGAAAATCATCTCAAAAGTCGGGGGTCGTCTTATACGCCGGGTGTCGTTCTCCTGTAACCAGGCAGACCAGCCCAAAAGACTCTAACGAGCCTTAAATGGCTCTGGCGATCGAAGCTCTGACGATCCCAGCTTTGCCTGCTAATCAGGCAACTCAGCTGGGATGCCAGAGCCATGTTAAAGGAACAAACTTTTTCCCTTTTACGTGACTCTGCAAGCTCTGACGATCCCAGCTGCGTTGCCTGCTAATCAGGCAACTCAGCTGGGATCGCCAGAGCCCAGAGTCCTGTAAAAAGAAAAAAGTTTTCCCCCTCCAGCTTGCTTACCTTAGCTGGTAATTGCCACGCTTGCCTTGCTTCGCTTGCCTGAATCCATTCCATCAGCAAGCCACTCTCTGCCTGCAATCATGCAGGCAGGAGTTGTGGACTTCAACTCCCAGAATTCCTCAGCCAGTAAAAACAAAGCTGGCTGAGGAATTCTGGGAGTTGAAGTCTACAAGTCTTAAAGTTGCCAAGGTTGGAGACCCCTGTTCTATTGGGTAAGTTTTTTTCCCCTTTGGGAGCTTTAAAAAAATAGTTAATTGGGGTTTTTTTAGTTGTTCTTTTTTAGACCTAGCCATTTAAAGTTTAGGAAGTTTTAAATTTAGTTTTCATATAAAAATAAAAATAAAATAATATTTGTGCAGCTTTCTGAGATGTGGTGTGTTTCTGTAGTATTTCACTCTAACTACACAAACACACAAAATCTCACAAAGCTATATGTGGAATTTTGTGTGTGTAAAGTGTGAAGGTTGATTTTTTTGGGCTTTTTGTGGCTGTGTGAGGTTCCTGCTTGTTGCAGGGGCCATTTTGGGTCTAGCACAGCTGCTTTTACATTGTGTTGAGGCAGTTGATGTTTTTTAATTTTTATTTGGTGTGGGTTGGAAGAGGGGTAGTCTTATATGGCGAGTATAGCCCAAACCCTATATTTTAACAGGAAAAGTTGGGGGTCGTCTTATACGCCCAGTCGTCTTATACGCCGGAAAATATGGTATTCTCTTTTGCCATGACCCCATCTCTATATTCCTTGATTTTTCAAGAAGGACTTTTTCTATGTTATCACTACATCCTTGGATGTTCTTGCTGTTCTGGGCATTTAGCTGGACCTACAGCTGTGCTACACAAGATTTAGCATGTTTCTTGGAAAGGCCAAGAAAAGATTAGCTTTCCTTTATGCCTGCTTTTATTCTTCTCTGATTTTGTAAGGATTTGTCCTACAGTGAGATATTGACTCTCTGTTCAAGTAATATCTGGATCTATTCCTAAAACTATGCTGGAATGCTGCCCATTACAAGTAAGGAAAAGAAAGGGAGAAATTATTACAGCCTATAAATATGAAGTGGATTGAATAGTCGCACAGCAACCATCTGGATTCAGGAATGAATAATGCCAGGACTGTAATAGTTGGGTCTTGTTTTATGGATCTGTGTGCTCTGTCCATGATTTCTTTACCCTACTTTATAAAGCCAACACCTTTTTTCAAGTATTACATGTGATCATTTTTATTTTTATATTATTTTATAATAAAAGTAGAAATATAGTTCTGAAGCAACCTTAGGCATAAACTGCCATAGTAGGATCATATTATGTATTATATTTATTTATTTTATTTTATTTTATTTAGTTTGTCAAACATGTACAAGATAACAAGTATAAGTATAAACATGGACATGAACACAGGAAATGAGTACAAATAAATGGGAACAGTAGTACAGGGATGATAGGCATGCTGGTGTGCTTATGCACATCCCCTTTATGGACTTCTTAGGAATGGGGGGAAGGTCCAAGATGGACAGTTTAAGGTTGAAGCTGTGAGGGTTTGAGGATGTAACAACAGAATCAGGTAGAGCATTCCAGGCATTGACCACTCTGTTGCTGAAGTCATATTTTCTGCAATCGAGTTTGGAGCAGTTTTCCTTGAGTTTGTATCTATTGTTTGCCCGGGTATTATTGAGGTTGAAGCTGAAGTAGTCGTTGATAGGTAGGATGTTGTAGCAGACAATTTTGTGTACTATGCTTAGGTCAGACTGTAGTTCCAGGTTGTGCAAGCCCAAAATTTCGAGCCTGGTGGCATAAAGGATTCTATTGTGAGCAGAGGAGTGGAGTGCTCTTCTCTGGACCCACTCAACTGTATTAATGTCCAATATACAGTGTGGATTCCAGTCAGATGAGCTGTATTCAAGAATTGGTCTGGCAAAGGTTTTGTATGTCCTAGTTTGCAGTACAATATTACTGGAGAAGAAGGTTCACAAAATTAGCTTAACAACTCTTAATGCCTTTTTGGTGATGCTGTTACAGTGAGTTCTGGGGCTTAGATCATTTGAGATAAGTACTCCTGGTCCTTGACAGAGTGAAGGTCATCTATGAGGTCAGTTTGTATTTGGTGTTCTATGTTTTTTGCCAATGTGTAATATATTTATATATTTTATATATAAACACTGTATGCAATCACCCCTACAAATTAGGCTATTGCTATTTTGGCAGGTTTTCCTCAACTTCAGTTCTATTTCATTCCTTCCTTACTTTTATTGCCAGGTAGAATAACAATGGTTATTCTTTCCCTCTTTCCAACTACAAACACCATCATGTGATCACACGCAATATCTTTCTGACCTTGAAATTTCACAAAGGTTTACACGAGAATTCTGAAATTTCGGGACATGTCAACATTCTTGTCTGAAATCTCATGACATTTGATGATCTACTGAGATTTTGTCATTTTATTTAATTTCTAATTTAATTTTGCGGATCCCAGAATATAACTTAGAATTTTTATAGCAACTTGATTAGTGCAAGCCTACATGTACAAGTGTCTGAGATAAACCATTTATATTTTATACATATTCTAATTATATCTATTGAATCATTTTCTATTTTACTCAAATAGCTTGAAAAGAAAGTACTCTAATTCAGGAATAGTGATCTCCAGATGTATTAGAATTCATGAATCTTAGAAAATATATTTACTACTTAATAATTATTAAAGTGCCAGCCAGATATTTGGACAGCATCAATTATCATTAAATTATTACTTTAAAAAATATTTTTTTTAGCTTTTTAAATTGTCAATGGGTTTTAGTTTGAATGTTTTAAATTTTGGGCCAAAGTCATGTAATTCTTTTAAAAATTTTAAATTTTGTATTGGTATATGTTTTAGTTCTGGCTGTGCACCGCCCTGAGTCCACTAGGAGAAGGGTGGTATACAAATTGAATAAAATAATAAATAATAAAATAAATAAATATGGAAGCCAATTCAACTAGACAAACTCATGCAACCCAGTATGCTTTGAGTCACATATTTAGAAAGTCCTAAAACAATGGTTTTAATGTAAGAAAAAAAAAATCCTGGAGATAACAAGACAAAAAAAATTCCTTTCCTTACTACTTTTTCTGATGGCATTGGTAAATTTAACCCAGGATAAATCCTAGGTAGTGAATTTATGTATAATTTTTCAGTAAGGCAACTGATGGAACAGATTTTTCATCTCTGGGCTCCCTATAAATTATTTCTGTAAAAATTAAATCAAACCATACTTTGTGTAAATATACACAGTACATTTTATGGAATTTTACCAGGTTTAAGGGATGTAAATAACACACAAAGGTGTGCTCAAATAGCTAATCTATTTTACTGAGCTACTGGACACTATAATTATCCATATGTACAAGAAGGTTTTCTGAGCAGTACATAGTATTGCCTTCCTGCTTCTTTTCTTTTTTTCCTATCCTCACCTTTCTGAATTTTGTTCAGCATCTTTATCACTAGCCGAAGAATAGAACCATGAATCAAGAAAGTCTGATCACCATTGACCATTTAAATCAAATTGTTCAGCAATTGGTTATACTGAGTCACTCGAATGAAAAACTGGATCAGTCAGGCGAAAAGTTATTATTTATAGCCTCATTTGTTTATTTGAGGTTATGCATACAAAAATTAGCAACCCCTAGCTGCAAAACTCAGGCACATTTCACAGCATAGTCAGGGAGAAGGTGCACTTAACCCATGAAGTGATGGATTTGTTATATTACTGAAGCAGGTATGTCATTATCTAGGTGGTGCAGTTAATGTTAGTTTGTTTTTCCTGTGTTGGGCTAATAAGCCTTACGGTAATCTCAAATCTCTTATTTGAAATATGAAATTTTTCTGTATGTATCATATATACTATTCCTTTTATTGGTTGGAGGAGTAATAATTTTACCTTGACTTTTAGAATGATAAAAGTTGTTTTAATTGAAGTTAGTTAATTGCTTAGAGATTTGGCGTACTTAGTTCTTTGAGTTCATCTATTATTTGATTGTTTTCATGTTTCTACCACCTTAACAGGTTGGTGGACCTGCAACAGAAAGTATATAAAACTTCTCTTTCCAAAGATATATTTTGAGCATGAATGTAAAGTTGCATGACACAATGTATTTTTATTTATATTAAAAGTAACACTGTAGCTCCCTAGCCATATAGATATTAAAAAACAAACGAGGAACTAAACTTCCTATCGATAATGAACATTTTCCTACTCACCAGTTACTCAATAAGAATGGTAACCATAAGTGATTAATACAGAGAAAATTCATTTTGATGACATTTAAGCTATCTTGCATTACCCTTTTTTAAAAAAAACTTCATTGAACAGGGCTTTGGAGAAAGCAAGGAATAGAATGAAAAATACTGTTATGGGTTTTTTTCCCCAAAAAATCAGGGAGTAAGGGTAGGATTTCATCCTAAATGAAATCAAAATAAGCTAATTTTAAAATGGCAGGAATGGCTACAAAATTATCCTTTTCAATTTAGTTCAACCTTACTAATAAAAGATTTATCCTTCATGAAATTGCCTAATTGTCTTTTGAAACCTATTAACTTGGCAGACCTCACTAAGTAGGTATCAGTAAACTGTATAATTTAACTATATGCTGGTTTTATATGTACTTAGGTAATTTCCCACCATTCAGTATCATCAGAATATTCTAGTGGCAAGAATGGGAGAAAAAGTAGTTGTGTATTTTTAAATTTCAATCTGCTTAATTTTATTAATCTTCACCTTATTTGTCACATTCATTTAAATTAAAAGTCTGGAAAAAATTTAACTTTTCTCCTGCATTGTTTTATCTAGTGACACTGAGTTATCTTGTGGCTGCAAAATCAATTCAACTTTTTCAGTTCTCTTAAATATTCTTTTGTGTGTGTGTGTGTGTGTGTGTGTGTGTGTGTGTGTACTTTAGTTCCTAAATTAATACTATAGATACATCCAAATATTCTTCTATTAACTAATGCCAGTATCTGCCAATGTTCTTTTCTTTAAGGAAAAAAGGAATGAGAAAGAGGTGAAAATAGAGGGTAAAAAGCTTTCTGAGTATAAGGTCATGATTTTCATTAATAATTTATTAATTTTCCTTTACCATGGAGATGTCCAACCTTGGCAACTTTAAGACTTGTAGACTTCAACTCCCAGAATTCTTAAAGTTGCCAAGGTTGGAAAGTCCTGCTTTACCACATTTATTCCTTCTCTTCTCAATTGAGAAAGGTATTATTGCTGGCATAGCAATAACAGAGTTAACAAGAAGGTGCAGATTAAAGCTACACCACACTATTTTCACTACACATTCACTGAAAAGCTGATTGAAGCTTTCCTAAATGGTTCTCACTTCTTTAGATCTCAAAATACAAATGCAGACAAGTAGAAACATGGTCTTGAAGAAGGAATTCAATTGCCATTACAGTATATTAGCCCAGATAACAAAGAAGAGGTAAGGAAAATTTCAAAATTGCACTGTCTTGATTCTTTTTTAGTATAGAGGGAAAGAGAAAATCTCTACCAGTCTTTAAAAAGTCTATTATTTCACCCTATAAAGGTCCAGTAGTCCTTGCAGTGTCTGTTTCCTAGCAACATCTGCCCTGAAGGGCTGATAACTAAGAACAAACAGAGAAATGCCAAAGAAGTTGGCCTCCTGATGTCCAGAAAAGAGTAAAACTTTCAGCCCTGGATGAACTATAAATATTCTAGAGACCAACTCTACTTCACTCCTGTTCAACATTAAAAAAAAGAAATAATTATGCAAATACCTTAGACACCACCTTTTTCTACTATAAACTTTGGGACTGGATGCGTTCTGAAAACTTCCTGGCCTGACAATAGGGAGAGTTTAAATTAGCTATTCAACTACGGTACAATATAAACATTACACCATTTATAAAATTAGCCACAACAATCAGCATTTCTGTGTTGCATTTAAAAGTCTCTTGAAATCTTTGAAAGTAAACGAATAGCATGTCAGCATTTCCGGTGGATACTAATTTTGGATGGATGCTAATAGTGTGCAGATGTACATCTAAAAGAACATTTCCAAACTCAGAAGTTATTTAACCTAATTTTTTAAAAGCTATAATCTGGTTCCTTTTCCCACCTTTAATCTCTCTTACTCAGTTCAAATTAGGCTGCATCTCCTTTTGGATATATCTAAGGCTATGCCACCTCAGATACTGCTCTGAGGCCGCTTCTTGGGAAGCATATTTGGCTTACCTTACCTTATTAGATAGATTTGAGCCTTTCTTAAGAAGAAAATTTAGCCTATTGTGATTTTCACGTGTGGGCATTAATTGTTTTCTAGATCAAAATTTATAGTAAATTTATGGTGTACATTTGTCTGGTTGTTTGGAGGTAGGGAACCTGACAAAACCTGAGTGGTTCCTTTGAAGAAAGTGCTCCTGGATTCAAAGATAGCACTTCTCTATTGCACTTAAACGTCTCTTGAAATCTTTGAAAGTGAAAGAATAGCATGTCAGCATTTTTGTAATATGCATTTGCTCTAATATCTGTAACATTAGTTGTGGCTGGAATGGGGGAAAGAGATAGGAAACTTTCTAAACAAGTTGAAGAAATTTTATTTGGATAATTATGTTAGTCTTTTGTTCCATTGCCAACCTAGTCTTTTGAAAACATGCAAATGCAAGTAGATGAATTTAAACAAGTGGGAAAGTAACACTGGTCCGTGTTTTATTGCATGCTCTGTCTCTCTATCTCTGCAGTAGGGGTGAAATCCAGCAGATTCTGACAGGTTCTGGAGAACCGGTAGTGAAAAATTTCGGACAACTGGCAAATACCACGTCTGGCTGCCCCAGAGGGGGGTGGGAATGGAGATTTTGCAATATTCTTCTCCCAGAAGTGGAGAGGAAATGGGAATTTTGCAGTATCCTTCTCCTGGAGTGGGGTGGGAATGGAGATTTTGCAGTATCCTTCCCCTGCCACGCTCACCAAGCCACAGCAATCAAGTCACACCATGCCCACCAAGCCATGCACACAGAACTGGTCTGCAGTATACCAGCCACATGACCACAGAAATATCTCCTGATAATGCTGGATCTTTGGTTTAAGAAATGGAGATGAACACTACCTCCTAAAACCAGTCACAACTAGTGGGGCAAAATCTGCAGAGATACCTTTCAGTTACCCTTTGGATCATTGGTGGCACTGAATTCCCACCAATAGGCTCTGCAAAGCTACAGTTTTAGTAAAGGGACCAGAAAGAAATAAGAAAGAAAAATCTGATCTGGCATTTCATGATACACAGCATGAACTTTGTCAGTTTGGGTCTCAACGTTTAGATTTGCTTATGAACTTGCAATTTACAGGTGGCCATTGAGTTCATTTTTCCTTAGTTGCTGTTTGAAAAATGGCATTTGTTAGGATGCAGGCCAAGTAAGAAGTTCTATTTCTCTGTTGCTAATATGTAGGTGGAGCTGATGAAATTTACATTGATTTTGGGTTAATATATTGTATGTGTCTTTGCTTTCAATATTAATATTGCTCTCATATGTTAAAGACTTTGAAAATCTATTTCATTTGAACGGCATGTGGTATGCTTTAATGCTGAATCAAGACAGTTAACTAAGTTCTTAACTTACTGTGGTCTACATACTCAAGACACTCTGCAAAGGGTTATATTGTTAACTAGATAAAGTTTAAACCATTTATTTAAGCAGTTTCTATTCAACTCTGGAGGCTGAATAGGTGGAATTAAAAAGATTTTTTTCCCCAAAAAAATAGTAACTCAGTTCATATGATCAACTTGTGATTTTTTAATGTATTAATTGATAGGGGAATGGAAGGGATACAACTGAGGTTGGAAATAAGAAGCTGATGAAATTAAATTAAATTGAATTTTTAATCCAGTTCTTATTTAAGGCCTCTGAAGATAGTCATTATTCTTGGAAATTCAATGTATAGTTGAACATACGGCTGCAAGATATAGAATTATTCTGAAAAGCTAATTTTAAGCTTCTTCTTTTTTTTAAAAAAAAAAAAAAACTGCTTCTATCAAAAGTCCCTGTTCACAGCTAGTTCATTGTCAGGTGTAATATATAGTGAAAACTAGAAGGAGGAATGGCCTAATTAGGTCCCCAAAGCTTGTATATAATACTTGCATCCTGTTAATCTAATAAAAGCTCTTAACTTCAAGCTTTTGTCATAGATTTATGTCTAATAGGTAAGCTTCCAGGATAATGAATTATTAAATACCCACAGCTCATAAGTTGAGCTTTCATGCAAAACTACTTACAATAAAAAGTCCAGGTATTTCAAATTAAACTGTACTTATTATATGATTGTATTGGCTATAAGTTTAAAGTAAAAGTTGCATTCATCATTGAAGTATTTATGAAAATGTCTCACTTTATTGATATTGTTGCTAGTTGTCTATAACCTACCCAATGAAATATATTTCCTTTAAAATTGATTATTTGGAATAATCCATCATTGGTTTCATGAATGTAAGCTTCAGAACACATACAGTGTAATCCTGCAAAGGTTTCGTCAATAGGAGTCATTGCAGTGCAAGAGTTATTCTCAACTAATTTATGGCAATTTAGTCTTTGTCTGATCCTCTCTTTAACAGATACATATACATGTTGCCCAAAGAAATCAACCTCTTTTCTTAAAAAGTAAGTTAAAAATTTTCAACAAAGCAAATTGAACTTGGATTAACAGTTGAAAGTATACAGCGGTAAAATAATTAAAATATGTAACCTTGCCTATAATAAAATGTTTTGAATAAGAAGAACTCTACTAAAAGATAAATACTTTTTTAAAAAAGTCTAGTCTGGAAAAGTTAACCATACAATCTCCTGGGCAGAACAGTCTTGCTGCCTTGAAGTAAAGGAGAATAAAGTTTCTCAGACTTTCTATTCAAGTGTATAATCCTAAGAACTCTTATAAGATTAATTTTATGGTGCAATATCAAATTTGGAGGTTACAGTATATAAGAAAATGGGAATTTTGTTGGAAGAACAAAGAATATTTCTCCCTTCAGGCTGTTTACTAAGCTGCGGTACTGCCAAGGTTTAGCAGGAATTCCCATAACATGGATTGCTAGCAAGGTTGCAGTAGGAATGAGGACAGGATCCCAAATAGTTTCAATTAATTAAATCTTATGGGGAAACTACATAAGTCAAATTAACTAATAACCTCTAACTTGCAACCACAAGCCAATCCTTAGAGTTTAAGTCATATTGGTCCTGAAATTGACAACCTGTGTTCTTCTAGATGTTGTGAAACTATAATTAGTCATATCCTAGTTGGCGTAACCAATTATGAAGCATGCCAAGTTCTGTCATTCAGCATTAACTGTTTCTCCAACCTTCTTTAAATAAAGGTAGAATGTAAACCTATCTGATATGATCCAATCCAAATTAAGAATTCTCATTAGAAGAGCAACTCACAATTCTGACTACCTATTGCAGTCATAGGTCTTAAAGTGCTCTTAGACACATTTCATTTTGATGTAGCTGAATATAATAAAAGTTAATGGTATCATTAATCCATTTTCTCCTTCCTTGCTGGTAAAGAAGTAATCAAAGTTCTTTAGGTTCAACCAAAGAAAGAAAAATGCAAGACTTTTGCTTGCCATCCCAAGAAGAAATTAATGTGCAAGTATATCAGTGTGAGGAATCAACTGGATCACTTTATTTGCGACCTATTTGGATTTGACAGTTTCCCTGTATAGGTTGTCTCTGATACAATTTATAACAGAGACTGTCTATAATACTATACTATAAGAGAGGGTAAAAAGAAGACTCTTTCATGAGCTTTACCCTATGCTCATCTCACATGCTTTGTCATTCTCTGGAAAATGTATGTATGTATGTATGTATGTATGTATGTATGTATGTATGTTTGTTTGTTTTTTGGTCCAACTACTATGACCAACCAGTTGTTTCTTTTCCCATTTCATTTATTCTCTTTCACATCAGATGGATCTTGTCTCACGGCCAGGACCCTAGTTAACAAGATTTTACATTGCTTTTTCTAACCACTAAACACTGTTGTCCTTAATAGTTTTGGTTTTAAATCCAGAAAATGTTTTGAATCAGTTTAAACATAATATTCACACTCAAGATTCTAATTACAAGTATTTGAACCAATCATCCTGCCTCTCCCCAGAGAAAGAAAATTAAAAAATATTTAGAAATTAGATATTCAAGAAATGCTAGCATTCGACTTTTGGCATTCATCTATGTAGTATTCAATAGTCACTTTGATATAAGTGCACTTGAAAAACTTATCTCTTAGAAACTTAATTTCATTTCTTTAGACATTCATTTGCAGACAATCTCTATGTTGAGTGTCCATAACACTAAAGTGAATGGGAGCAACTTCCAAACTAAAAGCTTGTTTCTCGCCAACTTGAGATATTGAAATAGGATTTCAGTAGTTGATAAATCTGAGTTTCAATTGTATTTGAACGTAACCTCAATCACACAGGCTGAAGTCTTCAACACAAAAACATCAATTTCTTACATGGCTTTAACTGAATATAATTTTGTGATATCTTAAATCCCTGTCCATTTATCTCCACCTCTATTGAACAATAGAATTTTCATGATAGTCTGAATAGGGGTCAAGTATAAGGCTGTTGGCTACATATAAAGTGTTGATTTCGAAAGTATTCATGCAGCCTGTTTTGACAATTTCTTGAGTCAAATCATTATCAAGTAAAAGTCCATACAAAGCAAAATAATGGATGTTTTTCTCAGCATGCCTAGCTTTTCCATTTAAATAATCAATGTATTCCTGCTGTGCCAAATGAAGCTAAGCATACACTTCTATATTTTACTATATCTTTAAAATGAAGGGAATCTGGAAGTGAGGCATAGCAGCCTAAACACATAACTGAAGCTGATTTCTATGATGCTCAAAATGATTTAAAGAAAAACAAATTCAAACTTCCAAATACAAATGCTGCATTGTCCTTCAGACAAATGTGTAAATGCTTTAATGGAAACAGCTTGATTTTTTTTTACTCTAACATGTGTGTGCACAAACACTGAGTTATCTGCTGTATTTAATAGCTTATAATGAGCTTTGAGGAAATGTGGCTACTGACTATTGACTTGCTCCAATGAAGGTTGATTGATGTTTAAGTTGGTTTAATGAAGAGGAGGAAAAAACAATTGGAGATTTTGCCATTCCTGTTGGTTTGAAGAAGAAAGAACAGTGATGTCTTAAATAATTCCAAGCTCAGCATGCAGATTATAAAGAGATATAACAACCATATTGTATTTTTCCAGCATATTTTCCAAAGAAAACTAAATGAAGGAGATCCTATTTGGAGAAAATGGGTATGTATTGTGGAGAGGGAGGAAGAATGTTTTTCAACTCTTCTCATTAATGGGAGGTGGGGGAGAAAACATTTGGGAAATGTTAATGGAAGGATTTGGAATCATTTCACTTATTTTAGTTAAAAGCTGTCCTCTGGATGCCCATTCCCATGATAACATGGTTTACAAATTTGTTGATTTTATACAACCACATTCCAGGATAAATAAGACAACCAGCAATATATTTAAAAAATAAACATTAAAACAAGTTAAATAGTAATGCAGGATCCAATCTGGGTCAGTCACTGGGACCAGTGGGGCCACCTTTTTTCACTGTGACCAACCCAGATTGGATCCTGTAACATTATCCTGGGACACACACACACACACACACACACACACACACACACACATATATATATATATAAATTTGATTCATATGCCACCCTTCTCCGGAGGCTCAGGGTGGCTTACAATGTGTTAAGCAATAGCCTTCATACTTTTGTATATTTATACAAAATCAGCTTATTGCCCCCACAAACTGGGTCCTCAATTTACCTACCTTAGAAAGGATGGAAGGCTGAGTTAACCTTGAGCCTGGTGAGATTCGAACTTACAGTAATTGCAGACAGCTGGTGTTAATCACAATGCTATCAGTCTGCTGAGCCACCAGGCCCTTGCTAAAAATATGGAACGCTTCACGAATTTGTGTGTCATATTTGCCTTCATTTGTCTTAAATAATAATACTCATTGGATCCCTGTGAGTCCTAGAGACATAAGGTTATCACTAATCCACTAGCTCAGCAAAGCCACAGTCTTTGCTTAGAAATTAAACAATAGCTGTGAATCTAGAAAAACACAAACATGGACTTGGTCCTTGGAAAATTCAGATTTACTCAGAGACAAAATAGGAACTTCAGAGCTAAATGATTTCTAGTTAATCTCCATTTTTAAAAATTTCTTTAAGACCCCCTTCCCCCTGAATTCTCTCCAGATACTAAGACCTCATCCACATCTTCCCAAGATGGAAATGTATGAATAGTCAATTTCATTGACATATTCATTATACCTCACCCTCAACCCTTAAGGTAACACCCTTACAAGCAATTTAATGTAGATATTAAAAAGCCGCACCCAATAGCACTTCACTATACAGCAACCATGGCTATCTTTCCCCCACCATCTCAAAATTCCTATTTAGAAAAGAGTATAATCAATACAAAACAAAACACTTCTAATTGTCAGAAGCAGACTATCAGGATGCCAAGTTCAATTGTATCAAAGACTACTGAGAGATCTGAAAGAACTGGGATTACCAGAGAAAGGTTACCCACCAGAGTAACTATCTGAGCTTCAATTCTGCCTCAAAGAGGTCCAATTAATGTTCTCCACAATATCCCTACTTTCTATACTTCATGTCATGGAAATCCTGGCTTTTGTTTTGTTTATTTTACAAATGAAGGACCAGGCAGCCTTGGAGTTCTGAAGAATAATGAAAAGTTGCATCAAAAGCCTTCCTTCCACAAATTTCATTATTTCAAAAATATATTTTTTAAAAAAATAAAGTGAATTTGAAAGAAATTCTAATGACAACAAGGAAGCAAGGATCCTTAAATAATTAAATATTTAATCATCCATATAATAACAGCAGCACAAATAATTTTTGCACAAAATTGGAAGAATAGTGACACACCGACAGAAGATAAGAGTAATTAATAAGATTATGGAACGTGCAGAAGTGGACAGACTTACAAAAGAATTACAAGATAAAGAGGAACATGATTATTATCTAGTATGGGAAAAGTGGTATACCTGGTTGAAAAATAGAAAAAGGAAAAAAGAATAGGGAGTAATTGGAGTTACAGAAACAGGAACATAAATCACTAACATAAATTAACAATGAATCATAAAGATAGATATATGAGTAAGATCAAAAAAGGAAGAGTCAAAACACAAATAAGAACATACATTACTGTTGTTTATTTGACAATATATATTTGACAAAATGTATATTTGAAATCTTTGTTTACATGTTTTGTTCTGTATGTTTTGTTGTCACTAGTTCTGTTTTGTTTGTACTTTTAAACAAATAAAAATTTATTTAATTTAAAAAAAGGAAGCAAGGATCCTTTTTTACAAGGATCAAAAATAGTCAAAAATAGAAAACATATTTGGAAAAAGGATAGAAAAACGTAAGGGAAGGCTGTCACATGATTATGACATTAGCAGCTTTTGTTAACTTGAAATACTCTTTTTAATAACCTTGCAAATAACATATTAAGATCTCCCAGACCTTGCATATTATAAAACAGTGACTATCAAAGCTCAAATCTTATTAATATTCCTTTATTTCAATTTGATGGCTTTACATATTCTTCACAAGAGGACTTTGTAATCCGCATGGTCAGAAATAAGGACCGCTTCTTGAATCATTAAGGTTATCCCCACCTGCCTCCTGTACATGCAACAACCTGAGCCTGGTGAAATATAGGATTGCATTATTGATTCAAAAAAAGAGGCTCCAACACATTGTGAAATGCCTCTTCAAAGAATTTGCACAACCCTATTGAACACTATTTTAATTTTCTCTTCCCAACACTTTACCGTAGAAAGCTTAAATCTTATAATCCTGTGATCATTATTTTTCAAAAGAAACAACACTCCAGAGAATGTTGTTATCAGAAAACAGCTAGGAAAAATGAAGTAAGGTGAGTGTCACAGAATCAGGGCTTACAAATCTACTTGCTCCTTTCCATAAATATATGCTGATCAAAACATATCTAAAATCTTTAAAACCAACATGTATAGTTGAAATTGATTAGTGGCGAGACACTATGTAAAATCTATACTTAGTGAACTGAAACAGCCTGTCTCAAATGTCTGGTTCAAAAAGAAGCTTTGATTTTTTTGATTTTTTTAAAAAAAGAAAACAGTCCAGGATTGATGTTCTGGTATGATGATTGACACTTTTATTTGAAATAATTCATTGTACATAAGAAAGGACTGGTAGCATAATAGTAACATCACAGAGCATGATTGTCTATTTTTAAATGTTTGTATAGGAAAACAGAGAAGTAAAGAACAGTAACGGTAATTCACTAACAATGAAATCCTTACCATTAAAAATGTCTTTTATGTGTTTTAGTTTCTGCAGGAGGCATCAAAATCAGCAAGATGGCGAATGGAACATCTCAGTGCATGGCCTCACTCTTTATAAGTGCACTGATGTCATATATATGATCAAAAGGAACATCTGTCAACTTGCCAATTTTAACCCAACTCCAGCTCCCAGGTTGGTGCTGCTTGGATGCAAGAAAAAGCAAAGGTAGCAGTTTTGAAATTGTCATGGTGAAAAAAAAAGTGAATTTGAAAGAAATTCTAAGGACAACAAGGAAGCAAAACAAGCCTTTTTTACAAAGATCGAAAATGGTCAAAAATCGAAAACCTATTTGGAAATAAGGATAGAAAAACATAAGGGAAGGATGTCACATGATTATGACATTAGCAGCTTTTGTTAACTTGAAATACTCTTTTTAATAACTTTGCAAATAACATATTAAGATCTCCCAGAAAAACATAAAACATAAAATTTCATTTTTGAAATTGTCATGGTAAAAACAATCATTGCCAAAACCAAGAAACTGGAGAGAATACAAACAATTTTTTAATTAATCCTATTCATTGGTTTCTTGTACTTAAAATGTCCATATAGTTGCATAGGTCTTATATAGAATGTTGATTAAAGGCAAACCGATTATGTGTATACACGAGCAGAAGATCTCAAATAGAATCACAGAAAGCATTGCTTTATAGCAAAGGATCTGGTTAAAATTATCATACTTTGCACACTTTATATAATATCCTAGTTCTCTGGATAAATCTATAGTACTGGGGAAGTGGAAGGAAAGAGAAGAGGATGACCAATATCTAGGTGAATGGACTTAATTATATCAGTGACGACTGGGCATGGGCACCACTTTCTACTTCATGTACGTAATCAAATACAACTAATGTATATCATCAAATATAACTCACTCTGTATATTTTAAAGTGACAATTTTCTATATGAAAGATTAGATAGAGGTAGACACTAATGATAGTTTTCAAGAGTTTGGACCATTCAAGTTACTGAAGCTCTATTACTCTTGAACACAGACTTCTGAAAAATAAAGCTACTGTTACATGTATACATGTTTTAATGTGTGATTTTACCAATAATATTCCCTTAATATAGTTTATAGATACTTTTTCTTAAGGGATAATTTTGTGTTAAGGGATACTTAAAAAGAAGGCTATTTTTGAGATGGAAGTTGGGTCAAAAGAAGATTTGGGTGCATGAGTTATCTTTAATTTCTGTGTGTGTTTGTGTGTGTGTGTATGAGAGAGAGGGGGGAGAGAGGGAGAGCGGGAAGGAGGGAGAGAGAGAGAGAGAGAGAGAGAGAGAGAGAGAGAGAGAGAGAGAGAGAGAGAGAGAGCGCACATGTGTGCATGCAAAAGTATTTACTCCAGGATTGATTGATTGATTGATCTTTCCTTCTTTCCTTCTTTCCTTTTTCCTTCTTTCTTTCTTTCTCATTTCCAGCATTTTTAAAAAGGAAGTGAGACTTTCTTGAGTTACTGCCTGTCATACTTCCGTGATTAACTTTCAGAAGTACATATATTTGAAAGTAGCAGGCAAGTAGATCAGACTACATTTTTAAGCAATTGAAAAAGAAATCAGAAATATTCGAATCATTTATCTATTGATTATGCACACCTAATATGCACTTTTGAAACAAAACTGGAGAGTAAACAAATCACTGGATATCCTACCAAGATGTCAATACGTTTCTTGGAGTAATTTAAATGCTGGATGTAATCTACAGTATAAAACTCAATAGTTTGATAGTAAGGTTTTTTTTGGACTCACCTACAACTAAACCTGCCCTATATGAACATCACAGGCAATAAGAAAATTTTGTAATTTCCCCTTTCTAGATAATTAAAGATATGATGATTAAGAGATGTTTTCTGTCAAGGTCTCCTCGCTTTGGGATAATCTTTCTCAGAGGTAACATTCACTTCAACTCTTTTGACCTTCAAGTAGCAAGATAAAGTAGAACTCTTTTTGGATGACTTTTATAATTAGGAACAAAATGCCACAGGGATGCTATATGCCATTTTGCTTTGGAGGGTTCATTGCTATTGATTTTATTATTATGGCATTTGTGGTTGTATATTTGAATGTGTTATCTTTTTCTACCACCAAATGTCATGGTGACTGTGGCAGAGTAAAAATGAAATAAATAAATATTCATAGTGACTATTTATGTGAATTATGTAAATAGTTACTGAAGACCAGCACATTTCAATTTCTCTGATTTTTTTTTTTTTGAGACAAAGCTTGCAATGCAAAAATGCATCTGCTTGCTGAGATACCATTTAGCGTTTCCAAGACAAGGATTGCTTGAACAGATGCTTATCAATATTCTGACCTGCACTTGTATTGCAACCAAATCCAAATGTCTTCATAATCTTATTTGTATTTTACAATTTCTTTCTTTTTCATTTCTTTTTCATTTTCTTTTTAACATTTTGTTAATTCCTCTCTCTATCTAAAATCCATATATCTTTTTTTTTTTTTTTGGACAAGTGATGAATGCTAGGATTCATTACTTTGTTGCTTACATGTTGATAAATGAATCAGTTATTCATTGCAATTTCTACATCATTCTATGTCATTAAAATCCTCTAAAGCGTGTGTGCATTTCAATACTTTCCTTCACATGGAATTTGAATAAACAGTACTTCCATATTTTTCATAAATATTATCAATATTACCATTATTATAAATTTTCTTCAATATATGTCATTTTATACACTAAGGTTTTTAAATGAAGGAAATGCAGCACAATACCCAGAACTATGATAATAGAACAATAACTCCTTTAGTTTACATATTTGTTTATGAAGAATGGATTAGGATGCAACAGATAAATATTATTATTTGTTCCTTCTATATAAATAAAGTCTGCCTCACCCTCCATCAATGTTTCTAGTAGCTGAGGATCCCCTTTGCAAGAATTAAGAAACAAGCCAAAGATAACGTCATGCTAAACCACCCAGAGTCACCTTGTAAGGCAGATAGGTAGCATAAAAATAAGTAAAAATAAGGCCCAGCTGAACAAATACAGTAACTGAAACACTGTTTGATTTCTGCGAATAAATTGACCAGAAATGAAGTCAAGTTAAGTAATTTCTGTCCAGATGTAAGTCCCTTTCTCTGTTTGAGGCACAATAATGTACCTGAGTGGTCAATTCTTCTGCTTCTCAAAACATGTGCTAACTATGTTTCTTTGACTTCCCTGATATTGGATGCACCTTCCTATCAGGAGGGAGGGAGGGAGGGAGGGAGGAAAGGAAGGAAGGAAGGAAGGAAGGAAGGAAGGAAGGAAGGAAGGAAGGAAGTCATTTCATGTTTCATCAATGAATGTATAAGAAAAAGTTTAGCTGTTCATGTTTCCATTGTTGAACATGTAAAAACAATGGTATTGGAAGGCAACAACCAATGTGAGAGAAAGAGAATGAGAGAGCAGAGAGAAGGAGACCGTCTTGCCACAGAGCACAGTGGCTAGGTGAAGCCACAATTTGACTTCAATGAAAAGAAGCAGAACAGGCAACTGGAGAACACTTCTTGTGGTGACAAAAATACTTCTTCTGTTTCGTATGTAGCAGAAGAAGTTGAATAGAAGTAGCTTTAGTGTCTTGAAGAATGGACACAAAAGCCCAAATTATGTCCTCCCCTGAAATAATAGTCTGTGGACTATTATGGACTTACTATGACTTAGATCATAGTGAGCTGATTGTGAGAATTAACCTATTGTATCCAGAAAGTATAAGAACAACGTGATCAGACCATTATAAATTATAAACCTGTTTTAAGATTTTCTTTTACTTTAAAAATTAACTTCATCTTCTCATATGAATATTTTCACATATTTCATTCAATTTGAATGTGAGAGTAACTCAGAATAAAATCTTCTTCCATGCTCATTTGTCGGAGCTCATCACAATGTCAAAAGTCCAAAAGCATTCTGATTTTAAACATTTGTATTAGAATAAATTTGCATTATATCTTCTACTATCGCCAAAAAATATCTTATAACCCTCTCACACATATAAGCAATTCTAAATATAATGTACTTCTCTTTCACATATACAAATAGCAAACCTTAACAGAGTTAAGCAACAGCAATGTTTTTCAAAAGCGGCAATCCAAAAAAGCAAAATAAAACAACCCAAAAAAATCATCATGTTCCCATCAGGACCTACAATCCTACAAAGAGCTGCAATTAATCAAACAAGAGAAAAGAAGATAAACAAGTTCTCAAAAAACATGATGGGCTTTTGCTGCCCCCTTAAGACAAGTAAATATAAATAATTGTAAGCACACTATAAGTGCCTGATCACGTTTTCTCTAAAAGGCTTTTTTCAACTGAACTGTCACAGGATGATGATAATAATGGATTTGTTTAGTAGAACTTTGAATAACAATAAATCTTGATTTTTCATGGCATCTCTTATAATATCAATGAAATGAGCAGAGATTGCTCAGTCAATTCATGTTAAAGCATTTAGAAAAACAAACTTATACTCTCGAGGCAAAATAAATGATAGATGATAGAAATAGATAAAGAGATCGACAGACAAATAGATTGAGAATAGATTGAGAATTTCCAATCAGAGTAATTAGCAGTGAGACAAAAAACTGAGTGTCCCCCCTCCCAATGCATTGTATTATGATACATTGCATAAAGATTTAGTCGTCTGTGAAATGATAATTGAAAAAGCATACGAGGGATGAGTTATTATCATCACTTTCTGTTCTGTTAACCTTTGAAAGGAGACCTGATTAATGGATGGTCATTGACTTCACTCTTTAAATCACATTTAAGTTTTTTGATATTAGGATATTAATACTCAAGCTCCCCTTTGCAACTTTCAGCATATTATTGATCCACTGTATCATTGTTTGTCATTGCTATTTTAAGTTGCCAATTTTCATTGGCAGCACTGAGTACTGTTTGAATATGTGATTCCTTCTGGCAATGAAATATGTATCATAGAGATCAGAATCATTGGCACTTTGAATGAATTATGTCAGAAGTTGTCTTACACCTCTTCACTTGATAGCTCAGGAAAATGGCTAAAGTGGCAGTTGAAAACATATTTGATCCATTATGAGCACTGTTATAATTTAGAAAAATGTTAGGCTTGCTTCACATTTGTTCTGAAACTTTTAAACAAGGAGACATGTTGTCCTGACAGATACCCTGTTTTATACACTTTTCTCATGTGTGTGTGTGTGTGTGTGTGTGTGTGTGTGTATCAAATTTATATTTCACTGATAAAGAAATAAAGGGAGACTAGTATAGATCTATTTCATGCTATTTAGCTCTCATCAGCTAGCCATACCCTTACTTGGATTCAAACTTAGGCTGCCGGCATGTTAGGCAGTTGTATTAACCTCTGAGCCACAAGTTCTCCTCTCTTCATCGGCTTGAGCCAGGGGAGAGATTAAGTGTTTTTTCTGTCAAGACACTTGGTCTACCCCAGCATGTGGGAGGGAGCATACAACTGCCTAACATGCAGGCAGCCCAAGTTTGAATCCAAGTAAGGGTATGGCTAGCTGATGAGAGCTAAATAGCTTGAAATAGATCTGTACTAGTCTCCCTTTATTTCTTTATCAGCAAAATATAAATTTGGTATAAAATGGTTTGTCGTGAATGTGACTGCTTGAGGGCTCCTGGATTGGAGCTGAAAGGCGAAAGGGATGCAGTATGCTCCCTCCCACATGCTGGGGTAGACCAGGTGTCTCAATAGAAAACACACACACACACACACACGTGTGTGTGTGTGTGTGTGTGTGTGTGTGTGTGTGTTTTCTATCGAGACATTTCATTTATATTCTGCCTTTTGGTTTATAGTACTACTCAAGGGAGCTTACATCAATAAATCAAAATACATATATACAGACCTAGCCCTAATATAGCCCTAATCCTAATGCAAAAATAGTCCTAATGCTTAGGGATAAGTTACATAGTATGCAAAAAAGAACTACAAAGTACTAAAAGAAAGAAATGAAAAGCAGAAGATAAAGAAAAAAAATGGAATTAAATCGAGTTTATAGCAATGCTGTGTATTGTACATTCTCATGCCTTTCTATGTAAACTAACCTTGCTTCAATCATGTTTTGTATCTTTTCATATTTGAACTTCTCACCCCTCTTTTTCTGAAGACTCCAGCTCCTTCTTACTATGACTTGCTTATTCTTCTCCTTACTCTGAACCTAATCACTCTTGCTTTATGTATTTGTTTGGCAATTCCGTCTTCATCCATCCTCTTTATATGACACAATGACCTCTTTATCAAAGCACTTCAGTGTACTTTCTTCATACCAGTCACTCACTTTAGTATTTGGTTGGCATTCATTCGCAGCTCGTATATTGTATATTTTACCCTTTTGAAAAACAGAACAATACACTGACAAATAAAACTCACAGCTTTATTCTAAAAAAAGTTTTGTTCTGCTCTATAGTTCTAATATTTACTGACATATCCTATGCTCAACATTACTTTTTATACCACAAGTTACCAATAACGATGTCGTATTAGTCCTTGATATTTAGAATAGAAAAGCAACATATAAAACTGTAATTTGTAATTTGTGCCAATTGAGCTCCTATTACCTCTTCAGGTGTTTTCTGTCATATACCAATGTACCAAAAATCAGGTCCCATAAGTAACATATTGTATAAATCACTTTAAATGTTTGAATTGATTGCCATTTTCTTTTATACACTTCCTAAATTATTCCATGCATTACCTTTGAAAATTCCTAATACAGTGGCATTTTTATTGGAAAAACAAAATATAAGGTAATTGACT
Source organism: Arizona elegans (assembly GCA_022577455.1). Classification (NCBI taxonomy): domain Eukaryota; kingdom Metazoa; phylum Chordata; class Lepidosauria; order Squamata; family Colubridae; genus Arizona; species Arizona elegans. The sequence goes on from JAKOOJ010000008.1 coordinate 51,264,434, forward strand.
TATGGGGCTTGACTGTTGGTACATCCTGTATATCTGTTATTGGCTTGATATTTAAATGCTTTTATTAATAGCAGACATAAAATTATTATATTTGCATATTATTTTATTTGCATTACTTGATCTTCAAGTCTATTTTTGTTCTTCAAGTATAGTATTGTTAAGAAATCATCATAACCCAAGCAGGTTGTCACATTATAAGGCAATTTGTGGATGGGAGAAACCGTTGTTTCAGGGCATTTCCATAACAGCTGTTCCCATTGTCCAATTCCTTGAAAAACATTTATAAATGAACCAATGGGACATTTACTTCAGTTAATTCAGGAACAGAATTAGCAATGCTACCCTGGACTTTTAAAGACTTTTCAATAAAGTGAAGTGAAGTGAAAAGTGAAGTGAAAGTGAACAAAGTTACACTTAAAATGTAATTCCACCACCTCTGTTCAAAAATGGTATAGAAGAAAATCACCCAAATGCTTTGCATGCCATTAGTATTCAGCTGAAGAGACAAGAGGGTCTTTTTGAAATATATCTCTTACTCACTTTTGTTTGGCTACTGAGAGGGAGTTCCAAAACCATCAAGTTAGCATTCATACCAAAAGATCTACTCACCTGGCAATTTGCTAACTTTAAGGATAGGTAAATTCTGCTAAGTTTTATTAGCTGGTTCTCTTTTTTTCCTCTGCCTTAGTTTCTTTCCTCACTTTCTTCTAATTCCCTTTTATTCTAACCATTTAAACATAATTTTATTCTAATTTTACATCAGTTAGTACTTCATTGATTTCTTTAAAAAAAAAAGAATATGTATTTATCAATCCATTAATATTCATGGATAGAATAATAGTTTAATATATAAACTGTGGAAATGTCAGTCCTCTGTAACCATGTTTATTTGCTTGCAGACATTTCATTAATCATTTAGATAATGTCATCGTTGCTAATGTGTATGGGGTTTGCTCTCTATTTAGATACATTGTCTTGCCCTCCCATTGGTGGATATATGGTTTCCTCTTAGATAGTTCCTTGATTAGAGTATGTTTTCCTACTTGATCATTTGTCTGGTATTTATCCCTGCTCCTCCAGAGTGAAGGCTGTGTTCTGGTCTTTTTGTTTTCTTCTTAGCCTCTTTATTGTTTCTTTTGAATGGTATGTACATGTGGTTTATCTCTATGTTTCTATTGATAGCTGATTTGTCTGAATGCCAAGCTTCTAGGAATTCCCTGGCATTTTTTGGACTTTACTTGGTCTACAATATTTTCAGTTTCCAAGATGAAACAGTGGTTTCAACCATGATTGAAAGATTACTTACATTATTACTTATACATCAAATTTTCATTGAAATGTAAGTCAGACTAATTTCTGATTTATCTCTTTTAAGCCAAAAAAGATGAGCTTTCAATAAAATACTTCCAAGGACACAGCCATAACCTGTAATGATGTGCATACAGTTCCCTGAAGGACAAATATAATCTTCTGGGAAATGAGAGAGTTAAATTAAAAAATGTTATTGTGAGAAGATGAAAACTTCCCCTCTCAACACTGTTTGCTTCCTCTGCATGAAGATTTACACCTTTTATGGTCATTATGCTGGGATAGGCAGGAAATCTTGCTTTACTTTTAATTATGGATTTACCAGCATATAGTGCCCTCATTTTAAATAGTTGTCATGTGTACTGCAAAAAGATCATTCTACTTATGCTGTTGTTTTCATAGCAATGCCATGGAATGTCAGTAATATACAACTGAGTCAGATTATATGAGTTTAAAGGAGACCACTAATCTTTTGTTTTTAACCTTCAGTAAGGTATATTTTAGACAACATGTATATTATGGTATCTCACCATAAGCTTAAGCAAAGTGAAGAGATAGATATTTTTTCCCCTCACACACACTCTATCAGGCTTTTTTCAATCAAGTGGATTTTTTTTTTTTACCTTTTGTTCCTTGGAGATAAAATATAGCAAATCTATGGAAAGAGTAACAACATTAGAAAAGCACTTGATGTGAGATCAGAATCAGGTCTACTGTTTAATAATGTATCCTCCAGCTTATTTTATATCACTGGCTTGAAAGCATTAGGCTATTTTTTTTCCATATGTCATCTCCATTCTTGCCCTTCATTCTAAGCTTCTTCCCCTTATCCTGTCATTTGCAGTATTTCTCTCTTTTAAGCCATGCAATAGGACCTCAGCCAAATGTGATTCTCTGCTTATTTTTTATGAAGGAAAAATAAATCAGTCACAAGCAACACACATTTATGCTATACATTTGTTTAGGTTTTTTTTTTCCTTCATGTTGCAAGTTCTATTTTCAGTATTATTTTTCCCACTTGTTTTGCATTTTCTCATTAAACAACAGATTGATTCATTATATTAGCCATCAGGATAAAAACAAAAGGCAAAAGTTGGTCATACAGTTGTTGGGTTTTTAATATGTCTTTGCTGAATAATTGTAGCTTTGCTGCTTTGTGGCAGTGTACCTACGCTAAATTTCTCACATAAAGGTGAAAAAAGGTTTCCCTCGCACATATGTGCTAGTTGTTCCTGACTCTTGGGGGTGATGCTCATCTCTGTTTCGAAAGTCGAAGAGCCAGTGCTGTCTGAAGATGTCTCTGTGATCATGTGGCCGGCATGACTATATGCCAAAGGCACACGGAACGCTGTTACTTTCTCACCAAAGATGGTCCCTATTTTTCTACTTGCATTTTTTACGTGCTTTCAAACTGCTAGGTTGGCAGAAGCTGGGATAAGTAATGGGAGCTCATCCCGTTACACGGCACTAGGGATTTGAACTGCTGAACTGCTGACCTTTTGATCAACAAGATCAGTGTCTTAGACACTGAGCCACCGCGTCCCTTAAATTTATCACATATTAAGTGGCAAATAGAAAGTTTCATTCATTTCAAGGCCTACACTAGATTTTGGGCAGCCTATTGAGGACAAATTCATTTCTAAAAGTTAGGAACTCTGGAGAACATTTTGGTATAAGAACAGGAATTTCAAGATGTGGAAGGGGGGTTGCTTTGCAATTTGCTAATCAAGAAAACTCAGATCAAAATATTCTGTAGAGAAATCACAACAATAAATCAGCCTTCCCAGATAAACCAGACAAGAAACACTAGACTAGATGAACCAATTTAACTTTATTGCAAGATTATATTATGAATTTTCCAAGTTTGAAGGTACAGATTTTAACTATGTGATCCATTAGGGTGACTCCTTCCTAAGTTTCTTTCCATTACTATTAAACCACTGGGGGACTCTAACTCTCTTGTTGATTGTTTCCTATCAACAAGAGTATCTCCTCTCGTCTTTTTCCAAATCTCCCTTCCCTGCCCATACATCCCATTACATGAACAGACAAAAAGCCCCATGAAATGGACATTCAAATAAATTGGAAGTAACATTCATATAGATTTTAAAGCTCTTTTTGAAGCCCCCTTCCAATCACCATTGTTGAAAACTGTTTGCAGTTCCAATGTTGGTGTAAAACCATAAAACAGGCATAAAATATATTAGTAGCTGTGTAGGTCATAAGAAAAAAAAACCCAAAATCCACAGAAGTAACCCCTTTGTTAAGTTTTGTGAAAACACTGCATAGGATTTCGGGCTTACAAAAACATTATACAAGATAGTTAGATGGCAGAAAAGTAAAGGGAAGGGAAAGTAAGGAAAAATGTGTATTATAAATATATAAATATTTTTAAAAATAAAATAAAATAAAATAAAATAAAATAAAATAAAATAAAATAAAATAAAATAAAATAAAATAATAAAATAAAATAATAAAATAAAATAAAATAAAATAAAATAAAATAAAATAAATAAAATAAAATAATAAAATAAAATAAAATAAAATAAAATAAAATAAAATAAAATAAAATAAAATAAAATAATAAAATAAAATAATAAAATAAAATAAAATAAAATAATAAAATAAAATAAAATAATAAAATAAAATAATAAAATAAAATAAGTGATTGATTCCCAAGATAAAAATGGTTAAGGAACAACCAAACTGTTTTTGTTTTTTTGAGAAAATGTGAAGCTTCCAAGTCTTCTTTATTTTACAATTGGCAATTGATTTCCTTTTTTATGTTTCTGGAATTTTACCTGGTAATCATTAGACGCCTGCTAGGAATTTAGGTCCTCAACATCTGAAAGCAAATGTGGAAGATAATAATCAAACAGTGACTTCATTTTTTTATTATTATTATTCCCTTCTCTGGTTCTGAATGAAATATCATCAAGCTTAAGTCAGTTTATATTTGTAACGATCAATAGGAGAACAAACTTCACTGCCTTCAAGAAATACATTGTTCAGATTTCAAAGCATGTATTTTAGTCTCAATGTAGTTATACTTTTTCCCCCTCATTTGCATGTTTTAATTTTCTTTCCTAGGTGAAAACTCAAAAGAATAATTTCTTGAAGCTTATTTTTCTTTAATTTCTGCTTTTGTATGCCATCAGGTTGTTAAACATTTTCCTCATATTTCAGTCTGAATCCTCATTTGAAATAAAGACATAATCAAAGCTCTGCATGTTTTTATAAGATGCATTTGACAAGCTAGTTTATTTTCTGCATGTTCCTGATGTGTATTACTTGGTGGTATTAATTTGCAGAATTTTCTCTTTCTATAAATGTTGACACAGGGAGATTGGAAACCTGTTTTAATCAACCTTTTCATTGTTTTTCAGTTTTTCAGTTATTGGAACAGCCATGAAAGAAATGAATTGTATTTTGGTTATTTGATATTGCACTAGTTCTCTCCTACATATAATCTATTCCCATTATCAACATCAGCATCATCAATATCAACATCACCTTCTACCAGTAACTGAAACTGTATAAGATTTATACAAATGATAACAAACCTGTCATACTTCTCTTTTGGCACCCTTTTGTTTCTTTAAAAAAACCAAAACAAAACAAACTTATTCAAGTTTTACCTGACATTCTAATACAAAGCATTATCTTTTTCTCTACTTTACCCTAAAGTACACAGATAATTCACACTGTAGTTAATTCAGTAAATTAGATATGATTATATCAGTGTTATTTTGTGATGATACCAACTTAATGGTGTGACATTTTAAAGACGTTGAAAGTTTCACATCTTCATTCACATGACTTCTTGCTTTATTAATTACTGGAGTGCAGGAACTGATGATACTCTCCTTTCATTCCCAGCCTAGAACAAATTTACCCTATTCCTGTGTTTTCCAAATCTTAGCCATCCTAAGCACTTTAGAGCAAATGGTCTGTGGCACTTCAGTATGTTCTAATAGTAGCTCCAGCTGTGAATTGGTGTGGTACTTAGCATGCCCACTCCCCCCAACAGCTGATCTCTACCCCATGCAGCCCTTTCAACCCTGTATAGACTACTGTGATAAAACATAATATGCAGATAAAGTAAAAATAACAACATCTTGGAGCCACTGTCAAAAATACCATGCCAACATATTCTGAAACACTCCATTGCCTGGGAAAAAATTTCAATCTTCACAGTCTTCTGGATAATCAGCAAGTTTTGGACCATCTGAATCTCTAGAGCAAAGACAGTTGGATAAGACAGCTCTAATGAGAGACACATCAGTGAGTTCAACGATGGCCCAGTAAGTCAATGAACTATCCTAAACCAAAGAAGCCAATAGTCAAGTCAATCCTTGCATATTCCAATGGGATGAAGTATCCACAGTACCGTAAAGCTTCCTTTCCCTTCATTTTGAAAACATTTTTGTTTTAAAACAAAGCTTCAGAACACTGTTACTTTGTTTCTGTGAAGCTAAACTCTCAATTCTTTCATGCAATATGTTCTTCAACTGGAAGGCAGAAATGAAAGAACTACCTGTTCTGTTGTATCAGGACAAGGATGATCCCCCAAATAGTTAAAATAATAAAAAGAAAACAAGGATGCTTTAGTATTAAGAGACATAATGCAGGAAAGGATGGTGGTGCCAAGATCCAAGCAGGAAAGTAAAGGAATTATATTGGAAATGGTGGAGTGGGAACTATCCTTAAATGGTAAAGCCAGACATCGATAGTCTGATACACATAGCAGCCAGACAGCAAAGCCTGCCTTCCTTGCATGGATGACAGAACAAAGAAACAACCAGTCACCAGCCATTGTGGTGGTTGCACGCAATAAACCAAAGGTCCCATTTGCTCCTATTGCCTACCCTCTCAATCTGAACTACAATTTGACTGCCTTTTCAGCATGGCAGCTAAAAAACCCAGGCTGCACTGCCAAATTTCCCTTAGGTTGCATCCTCTTTCCCTCAAGAATATCATCTTCTCCAAAGCTACTCCTACTTACCGTTTAGCTATTTCCTCATCATTGTGGGCCCTGCAATAGCAACAACGAAGGATTGTCCAAACTCTTTTACAGATATTAATCTTCTAATAACATTTAAATTTGCAATGCTTTCTTGACAAAACTCAATATTAAAAAAATTATAACAGCTTTTCCGCTAGAGCCCAAAATTTAGATATATTTTCTATCCCAGATTTATACTGTGTTAACCATGAGCCCTTGAAATAATCCTAAATATTTATATCAAGTTTAGAAATAATAAATTAGGCACTATGTACAAGACTCAGTAAGACTTAATGTTTTTTCCTTCTACAACATTTGGTAGTGATTTGAAATCTACAACATGAATTGTGGGTGATAGTTTTCTTTAAGAAAACAGAAAAGCAGAATATCAATGTTGACCATTAAAAAGAAAGATGAAGTAATGTATGATGTACAATAAGTAAAATGCAGACTGGTAAAGTAAAAAAGTGGAAATTAATCTATTATTGTTAATTTTTCTCATGCAATTATTCAACCTCTCAGCTTTTCTATAGACATGGATGGATTCTACATTTTCTTTGATATATACTTTACTGATTTGCTATTCATTACTGAATGGAGGCTAATTGATATTGATTTTTCTGCCTTGCTTATTATCTGGTCTAGGAAGGAAGTGGGTTTGAAGATAGTGTGTTTTAGAGAGAGGTGTGGTGCTAAAGGCAAAATCAATATACCTAGGAAAAGCTGAAGAAGTGGTTATATCTTGCGGCTTATTGTTTGAAGAGAGATGCACTTTAGGGACATATCTAAAAAGTCTCATCAAATGAAATTTGAAAAACTCCTCTTTGGGCAGAAGTAGTGTAATCCAAATCCATTTCCAAAACCTAAAAAACATTGGTTTGTAGAATATATATTTGTTCCTAAAATGTACAGGAGTATGAAAAAGAAATAAAAAAGAAAACAGAATCATTGGTCTATCTATTTGGTAAAAATCTATTATTCAGACAGTGTAATGCACTTTATATGCATTATTTCAGGTATGTTAATTATAATATTAATGATGGTCAAGGTATTCAAGGGTTAGAATCATTTAGTTGGAGGGGCTATCTAGGCCACTGATTCAAATTCATGGCTTAATACCAATATTTAAATTAAATCTCTAAATATAATTATGGAATGGAATCATAGTGTTAAAGGCTTTTGGTGCTATGCTATGAGCTACTTCAGTAAAACAGTTATATATTGAATCCAAGAAATAGTTTTTAGAATGACTTAAAAGTGGGGCCTTCTTTCTTAAATAATGTTGTGACTATAGATATTCAATTAACAAATGGCAAAAAGTATATGTTAATTTATATTCATACAACTTTCGTATTACTAGAATTTAAATTTTATAGACGGCAATCAAATAATTTTTAAATCCAATTTATTTCAAATAAATTCTTTAGTTAGTTTCAGTTAGTTACTCCCCAACTCATCCCAACATTTTTCTTCAATTTATTTTTACTAGTTAACTTCCCACCAAAATCTGAACCCTGAATCAATTACTGATTTCTAGTCATCAAAATAGCTTTTTTTTTTTTTTTGGTTATACCCCATTTTAGCAGCCTGACCCCAAATTTACCTCCTTTACAATATGCCAACATATTTAGAGCATGGGCGGGTTTGATGGTAAAGTTAAACAGTATATATATCACAAAAGGAATGATGAATAATATTTAAAGGAAATTTTGCCATCAGGTCCTTGTACTGAGGTAATAACAAAAATGTAAATACTTTCACATGTTCTCAGAAAAACAAAATATACATATATATTCTCTGAGAAATCTAAATTCAAAGGATTAAAAAGGAGTAAGGGGGGAATACTGAATCTGAGATAGGTTGCTATCGTCCTTTGGCAAAAGAGTTATTAGTGCTTCTGTCCATGATTTCGGGGTCTGTCCCTCCCGAATTACCCCATTAAATAATTCAGTCATATGTGTACCTAATGTTTCCCAAAGTGCTTTGTAATATTCAATCGTTAGGCCATCTGTACCGGGAGTTTTCCCTGTCTTTTGTTTTCCCATGACCCTTTCAATTTCCCCCTCCGTAATTTCTTCATCCAATACTTCCCTAGATAAGCCTGGTATTTTGGGTATGTCTGATTCCTCTAAATATTTCTTTATTTCCTGCTCAGACTTATCTTCCTTACAATATAAATTAGTATAAAATTCCTGTGCAATTACTTTCTTCCCTTCTTCCCCTGTAATCCAATTGCCTTTCCCATCTCTCAAATTATGAATTCTGTTCTTTTCCTTTTCTTTATTTAGACGGTAAGTGAGCCACCTCCCTTGTTTTTTTGCCCTTTCGAAGTATCTTTGCTTCATCCATCTTATTTTTTTCTCCAAATCCTGTTGATCTAATAAATTAATTTGGTGTCGTGCTACTTTCAAATTCATTTTAAATCCTATATTGCTTGGATCCTGCTGTAACATAGCCTCACTTCTTACCAGGTCATCCAATAATTTATTACGCTCAGCCCTTTCCTTCTTTCATTTCCCTGCCATATAGTTAATCACCAAACCACGGAACACAGCCTTCGCTGTGTCCCATACGTTGAAAGGGCATGCATACTCCCTGTTATTTTCCTGAAAAAAGAACCCCATCTCTTTCTTTAGGTGTTTTAAGAATGGCTCATCTTTAAAAACTCCTATGTCCAATCTCCACTTAGGCCTTACTTTCCGGTTTCCCCATGTTATCCAAAGAGGGTTGTGATCTGCCCACTCATTGACGCCTATTTCTGCTTTCTGTATCCCCTGACTCAATTCCCCTGACAGCCACGCCGCATCTATCCGCGACCAAGATGAGTACCTGGTGGTGAAGTATGTATATTGTTTATCATCTGGGTGCTTTTCCCTCCAAATGTCTCTAAGTCCAAATTCTTCTTGTATTTGCTGCCAAATAAAAGGCAACCTTTTCTTTACCGTATTCTTTTCTCCTTCCTGCTTCCTCTTTCCAGATATATAATCTTTGCTTTTATCCTCTATAGCATTAAAGTCTCCCACTACACAGATATGTGGGTAATCATATTCAACAAGTTTAGAGTGTAAGGTCTGAAAAAAACCTTTCTGATTTCCATTAGGTGCGTATATACAAACCAATAAACATTTTTTATCACATATTTCTACCTCAACCATCAGCAGTCTCCCGTCTTCGTCTGCAAAAATCAGCCTCGACTTTATGTGTTTTTGTACATAAATAGCTACTCCTCTTTTTTTTGTTTCTGCTAGGGATGTATATAGTTGACCCAATTTGCTATAATTCAATAGGTAGAGGTGATCTCTTTTTATATGTACCTCTTGGAGGCATACTATATTCAAAAGTGCTTTCATTAATTTAGTAAAAACCTTTTTCCTTTTATTTGGACTGTTCAATCCATTGATATTCACAGACATTAGGCGCATCTCTTCCCCAATCCTGTCTTCCTTATTACCCTTACTTGCCTTCTGCTTGAGATTTCTTTTTTGATTGTTTTGTTTCAACACCCCTCTCTACCTGGGTCTGAGTTTGTCCTTTCCCTTTCTTCCTTTCACCTACTTGTTCTATTTCCCCTCTCTCTTCCTCCTTGATCTGTCCTCGTCCCCACACACACACAAACACAGCCAGCCGAGGGTTAAGGAAACACTTTGGAACGCACCCAGTTCTTATCTCCCACTTGGCAGCGATAGACACACCGTCTGCCAAGGGACTTTATTTCCACAAACAGAAAGCTAAGATACGAACGTTCACAAAAGTCCAAGCAGAAATAATATTCCTCCCAGCAGTTCCGGACGAGGCTTTAGTGACTATCCAAGGTTTACTTTGTTCATCACAAAAATCCTTGACCACCACCCTCTATTATATAGTCTCTGGGGTGTGGTCCAGTGACTCAGTTCTAATCCCTAGCACGCCTCCTAAGCTGCTGCAAACGTTTATCACGCCTTCGGAGGCGTGCGTCCAGGAATGATGTTTCATTATCACTCTGATCCGAATCAGCTGTCTCCTCTCCCTCGGCCGGCACTTGAGACAATGCCAGAGGGGAGGGGCCTGGAGAGGGAGGCCTGGCTGACTCCTCTTCCTCATGCTCGGAGCTTTCTTCCTCCGATGGGACAGGCTCAGAGGGCGGGGCCACAACACTCCTCTGGTACTTCTTCCCCACTCTTGCTCTCTAACTCTTCTCCCGTGTCTGCTTCTGAAGGGTTCAAGTGTCTAATAAAGAAATCTCTAGCGTCTCTAAGATTGTCGATTCTCACCCTTTTTTCCGCCCAAGTAAATAATAAACCTTCCGGGAGTAGCCACCTATATAATATTTTATGTTTTCTCAGTTGGGCCGTTAAAAAGTGATAATTGCGCCATATTTCCCGAACCCGCCTAGGGAGTTGCCTCAAAAATATCAATTGTTTATCCTTATAGGTTACTGTTTTATCTCTAGCCTTCGCAATTACCTCTTCCCTAAGGGCTTTCTTAGATAGTCTGATATGAACCTCAGTTGGAAGTTTCTGTCTCCTGGCATAACTCGTGTGAACCCGAAACACATCGTCTATATCCCTCAAAACCTCTTCCTTTGTGATCTCCAAAGTCCCAGCCAGTATTTCTGCTACTATATATCTTAATGGCTCCCCCCTTTCTTCCACCACATTTTGAATCCTCAAATAGAAAGATAATTTTTAAATCCAATTTATTTCAAATAAATTCTTCAGTTAGTTTCAGTTAGTTACTCCCCAACTCATCCCAACATTTTTCTTCAATTTATTTTCACTAGTTAACTTCCCACCAAAATCTGAACCCTGAATCAATTACTGATTTCTAGTCATCAAAATAGCTTTTTTTTTGGGGGGGGGTTATACCCCATTTTAGCAGCCTGACCCCAAATTTACCTCCTTTACAATATGCCAACATATTTAGAGCATGGGTGGCGGGGAGGGTTTGATGGTAAAGTTAAACAATATATATATCACAAAAGGAATGATGAATAATATTTAAAGGAAATTTTGCCATCAGGTCCTTGTACTGAGGTAATAACAAAAATGTAAATACTTTCACATGTTCTCAGAAAAAAAAATATACATATATATTCTCTGAGAAATCTAAATTCAAAGGATTAAAAAGGAGTAAGGGGGGAATTGTAACAAAGACTCAATAGCCTGATCATGTTATTACATTATATCTAAGGATATACAACTTTTGTAAAAGGACAAGAACTCTCAGGAATTCCACCCACTCACTGGTATAGATATGTGGACAATACTTGGGTCAAGGTCAAAACACAGGAATTGGAAGCGTTCACCAAACATATCAATTCTGTGGACAGATACATCAAGTTCACACAGGAAGATGTTAAGGAAAATAGTTTAGCCTTTCTGTACTGTGTGGTACACATTAAGGAAGACAGAAGCCTTAACATTGAAGTTTACTGAGCTGAAGAAGTAAACACTATGTAAAATGATTTGCATAGTGAAGAAGAAAACTTTACAAATAGCTCTTTGTATCACTTAAGATCAGTTTTGTTCTCAGATAATATTCTGCATTCCACAGGTCTTAGTGAAGACCAAATTGGCTAGTGTGTGAATTACCTTATTCTAAGAAAAAGTAGAACAAGGTTTGGAATGATCAGGAAGGATTTATACTGCAGTCCCTTTTGTGACAGACACAAAGGCAGTATTTTTCTGAAATAAAATTGCCATTCGATAAGCATATGACCAAAATCACAAGAGAATGTCCACTTAATATATAAGCCTACTCTATTAGTAACTTCAGGGGGAAAAATGCTAGAAGTATAAGGAACAGATAATAAGGCACATATATTTATGTAACATAGGTATCTCAGTACCAAGATAAATGGTTGTGTAGGACTTCTTAGATATTGGAGAAAAAGTAGAAAACATTCACAAATAATAAACTGACTGGGTTCATATAGAATTACCTTGCCAGTATGTTTGAGAATAGCATTTTTGTTTGAATCAGAAATATAGAAAAATCAATACTCATATCAGCCATATTCTATTATCCTACCATGAATTCATTCACTCAGACAACCAGGAGTAAAATATCACACATAAAATTAGCAACATCCTTGCCTCTTAAATTCAGAATATATAAATTATCACTAAGAGAATGGGATTTCCCAAAAAAGATATGAAACAAATTCAGTATTATAGTATTACAGTATTATAGTATTATAGAACAGTATTGTTCGTCAGCTAAGCGTTTTGTTCTGGAAATGAGTGTCTTGGCTACAGAGTTGATCTGGGCAGGGTGGTGGTGTGAGAGTGCGTGCAGATAGTGGTTTGTGTGTGTTTTCTTCTGGTAGATAGTGTGTCCTAGGGAGCCATTGGATTTTCTGTAGAACAAAATGCTTAGCTGGCGAACAACACCTAAAAACTGAACTACACACCCTCACTAACGTACTAACATCCAATGGATTCCAAAGAAATAAGATCACCAACTTAATCCAAAAAGAAACCCCTACTAAAATCCAAGACAGAGAACAAGAAAACAGCAAAGCCCTCCTCCCATACATAAAAGGCACCACAGACAGAATAAGCAAAATCCTCCACAAACATAACATCAAGACAGCATTCTGCACAAACCGAAAAATATCCACCATCCTAAGGAACCCCAAAGACAAAATTGAGTTAGAAAATCAAGGAGTATATGAAATCCCATGCACCGCCTGCCCCACCACATACATCGGACAAACCAACAGACGAATAAGTGCACGCATAGAAGAACACAAGAACTCAGTCAGAAAAGAGGAACCAACTTCTTCCCTGGTCCAACACCTTAAAGCCACAGGACATGATATTGACTTTAAAAAGACCAGAACTATTGCCAAAACTGAACACTTTAACAACAGAATAATCAGAGAAGCCATCGAGATAGAAAAACGCCCACACAGCATGAACAAACGAGATGATACCTCCCGCCTACCAGCCATTTGGAAACCCGCCCTTATTGACAAACGAGTCCCTAACACGACGAATGACACCAGACCCACACTCACGAGAGCCACACAGGATGTCACCACCACACATCCACGCAGAAAGCAGACTCAAACCCACACTGATAATGAGCCACGACCAAGGACCAGAAGCCAGACCGCAGCTGCATCATTAGCCACTTTAAACCCCTCCAATCCATACATGAAGCAGACTGACACCCTCCATGAAGAGCTCACACGGCCACAAACATGAAGCCAAACAACAACAATGCAGCTCACCAGCTCAAATCCCCCTGCAACTCAGACTAAGCTGAACACAACCAAGCCCCACCCAAACAGAACACACCCCCATCCAATCAGAGCACAGCCAAGCCCCTAACCAATCAGAACACACCTCCACCCAATCAGAACACAGCCAAGTTCCCACCCAATCAGCTCACACCCCCACTAGCAGTTAAAAGGAAGAGACAGCTGCGATCTCACATTGCTCCTGGAAGCACGAAGCCAAGAACACCAACCTGAAGATGACGAATGAGACTTCGTCGAAACGTCGCCAAAACATTTCTAATTTTATGTAGGAGAAGACCCGAATGACCAAAGACCTACATACAAACACCCGCGAAAACCTGAGAATATGAATACACACACACACACACACACACACAGAGAGAGAGAGAGATTGTATGTAGGTCTTTGGTTATTTGGGTTTTCTCCCGCGTAAAATTGGAAGTGTCTTGGCGACGTTTCGACGTAGTCTCATTCGTCATCTTCAGACTGGTGTTTTCAGCTTCATGCTTCTAGGAGCACAAAGCCGAAAACACCAGCCTGAAGATGACGAATGAGACTTCGTTGAAACGTCGGCAAGACACTTCCAATTTTACATGGGAGAAAACCCAAATAACCAAAGACCAATAATATATAATTATTCCCAAAATATCCCAACATGAGAAGCAATAAAGGCATAAAAATTTAAAAAGTAGCAATTAAATCAAGAACTGCTAAATAGTAATGCATAAAGAATCTAAGAATTAGAAATAATTTTCATAGTATTTCTATTCTTATATTTGCCTTATTTTCCTATAAATTCATTGTTCTATGTAGAAATAATAAATATTCTTTTCAATCACTTGGATTACATTAACATTATCTAGGCTTGTACCCACTCTTTCCATTGCCTTATCTTTAGCAAGTTAATTCCATCAAGCTTTCCCTACATGTATTATGTTTATGTATCTAATTCCCTCTTGTTTATCAACACTTCAGTACAGATAAGCACAGAAAACGAAATAAAAAGCCCGCATATACAGTTTTTTCATTCCTAAATAGACATCTGCTTTTATTTTCTCAGATGTTTTCTAAGTCTGTAGTGGATCCAACATGGAATTAGATGGATCTGTTTTGAACTTCCTCTAATATATGGCTCTGAAGATGAGATTTTAAAACCAGCAGTTTCATGAGATCTTTGGGGACATTTTCAGGTAATTCTTATGGTAAATTCTAAAAAGTTAAATCTTTATAAATGCAGGAGTTCCTGCTTACCTATCAAATTGATATCCATACCAGGAGAAATGGAATGAATGGAATTTGGAGTAATATTCAAAAACATTTACTCTTTAAAAATCTTTTGAGATATGTATAAAGCATGACACTACAATAAGCCTATATTTATTTATTTAACTCAGTTGTGTATTTTTTTCTTTTCCAGAAATAATGAAAAAAGGTACAGCTATTGCTCAAAATGCCAATACAATAATAGCTTTCTTCTTTCACTTCCTCTGTATTTCCCCTTTTCTCTATCTTACATAGCACATATGCATGCACACACATTTTGATTGTCAGAACCTAATGAGAAACAAAATATATCCATAATCTTTAAAGGTTCCAAATCACATTAAGCCTGATGTAAATTAGCTTAAAATAGGATTGGCTCTTTAATGGTAGCCATTATGCTAATGAAAAAAGACATAAAACAAAGTGAAAATAGGCAGCTCTTCTTCTAACAGTTAAGAAGTAAGAATACAAATTATTAAATTAATGGAAAGCCATGGAGGTTGTTAAATAAGACCTAGTGTTTGCAATTATTATTATTTTTTACTATTCATATATAGTTACACATTTTTTTTCCTCAAATGGGAATTCTTTGATGGTCAGAAAAATTCTTGAGTAATTTTAAAGACTTGTTTTAATGGGAAGATCAATTTAAATATTTTACTTCCTACCAATAGCCCTATTTTGAAAGGGCTAGGTTCCTATTAAGAAAATGTTTTGTTTTGTGTTGTTTCCTGCACTTCCTGCAACTCCATTGCCTTTGAAATAAACAATACTAAGCTTGATGGACTAGGTCTGCCGTTGCTGAGTTAGATAGATCAAAGCAATTCATTATATTGTTTCTTGCTTGAATTTGAGCATGAGATTATATATAACTGAGAATGATTATGCCAGGGATTTCAAATGTCAAGGCCTGAAAATGAAATAGCTAAGTTTGCTGTAAACATCAAATTATTGCTAAAGGGATTGCAACAGGTCTTTCTTTAGATATGTGCATTCAAACACTTCAGAAACTGTTGATCAAAAATTTGATTATGGTTTTGTTATTATGTATTATACCATGCCATACTAAACTATAATTTACTACAATATAGGAGTGAAACATAGATGTTTACCTGGAGACTTAAATAACTTGGCAAATATATAATGCTTATCAAACTGTCAACCAACTTTCAATTAATTTGTCATCACCAAGACAACCATATCTGGACTGCAAACATTTGATTGACCACTACTGAGTTTGCTACCATTTAGAGTCACCAGACTTGTGTATCCCTAAAGTAGTCATAAACATCATCAAGTCTGTAAACTATATATAAATAAAACAGCAGGATACACTTCAAATCAAGACATTTTAGCAGTCGTATGAAAATAGGAAGGACCAAGCTTGGTTTCATTCTGTTACACATGATCAGACTCAGTAGTGGGTTTCAATTTAGTTTGCTATCGATTCACTCATGCTCACGTCCAATGCTTCTGAAATGGATAGAAGCTTCTGTGCATGCACAGAAGCATCTGGGTAGGTGGGCGGAGACTCCTGCCGCCGCTACTGGTTCATCTGATCCAGGGCAAACCGGTAGCAACCCACCACTGATCAGACTGCTAAGAAGGAAAAACATACTATATCTAGAAGAAGGCAAAAAGGAAGTAATGGTATCAAAATAAATTAAATAGTTGCATTTAAATGATGGTGCATATGGCCATTATTATTTTCATATATCGGTAGTAGGTTTAGAGACATATAGTATGAATGGTTCCTTTGATGCTAAGCATTTAAATTGTCCAACTTTAATAGTCTTGTGAAAGAAAAGAAAAGCTGGTGGCAGGAATTGTTCCTTCTCGATAACTGATTATAACACAGTGATATTGACCTAATGCTATGGTCCTAAGCTCTTATTTTCTGGTAGATCAGATCCTGAGATTGAACGTTTAGTGTGTATTTTTTTTTCATATTTGAAGAGACTATTTGCAAAGAAATACTTTGCTCAGAGTGATTTAAAATGTGTAGACTGTTTACCAAAGGCCGAGAGGTAATTGCAGAATCAATACTTAAAGGTGTGCTGATTAATATTTTATATGGCAAAAGAGATGACAAGTGAATCTCTCTGTTAAATGTTATAAAACAACAGAGGCTGCACTGGCTATTTCAAATAAAGGCTTAACAGTACAGTATTATAAATGCTTATTTAGAATTAATCTACTCATTTTGTCAAGCATGCAGTATTCTTAATCAACTGAATATGTAATTGCCCCCATATTATGACAAGCTCATTTGTATTTCCCATTTTTGAAATTACAATTAAAACAGAAAATAAGAGATAGATGTAAAAGGTGCATAGTCATATAGGTGGCAAACACATTTGATAATATTAGATAAAACCAAGAAATCTTTTCCCATTATCAAAGAAATAAACCATCAGATTCAGAAGAAGAGTGGATAATAAAGGAAAAAATCAGTCTTGTTCTCAGATGACAAATCATAGCTAATACCTATTCATAAACCATAACGCAGAGCAGAGAAAAAAAATTTTTCTTTAATCTGTCCCAGCGATCCCAATAGCAAGAAAGCTCTTGATTGATCTAGGACTGTGATGGCAAACCTATGGCACGTGTGCCAGAGGTGGCATGCAGAGCCCTCTCTGTGGGCACATGCACCATCGCCAGCTGCTCTTCTGGTTTCTGGCCAGTTGGTCTTCGCAAGTACAGCGGCGCCAGAAAACCAGCCAAAAAACAGGCTGTTTTTCAGGCCATTTTACGGGCTGTTTTTCAGGCCATTTTACGGGCTGTTTTCAGGCCATTTTTGGCCCGAAAACCGGGCCTGAAACCGGCCAAAAAACAAGCATGCACACACCAGCCAGCTGGTCTTTGAGTTTCTGGAGCTCTGGCGTGTGCACATGCACACGCATGCATGATGCGTGTTCCAGTTTGGGCACCCAGTGCCGAAAAGGTTTGCCATCACTGATCTAGGAGGTTATTGCAAATTGGCAGAATAGTCAGCTCTCTTCAACACATTTGCTGATGACATCATTTAGTACCCCCTCAAAATAAGATCTGAGGTGATTACAGACAAATTAACATTGGATAATGCTACTTTGTCAATTAAAATCAGTGATGAAATTAAATATACTTCAGAACTTCAAAAAAAATATAACTGTGTGGAAGAAATTATGGTCTTCTAGATAGTTTTGGATTACAACTTCCATTCTCTCTGACCAGTTTGGCAACAGGGCACATCCATGTTGCAACCTTAAGCTTCTCCAGTCTGGTACGACTACTAACTGGACTTTAACTGGCTTAAGAAAATTTTATTTAGCTGGGAATCTTTTAGAGGACACAGGTGTTCAGTCCAGATTGCAGTCTACCACACATTTCCACTGAAAAATTACGACTGTACCTGGTAAGTAATTGCCAATTATTTCCATGGATAAATCTACTGAACCTTTTTTTTTTTTTTTTTGGGGGGGGGGGGGGGGGGGCGGGCGGGCAGGATGGTGACGTTCAAAATGAACGTTGATGCAGGTGCAACCACGACCATGCTACTGTAACACTATTCGTAATGGTAACTGCAAAAGAGATGAGGGAACCAAACGTGAGATAATTAAAGACATTTTTTTCTAAATGGTGTGTAGGGCAGTGCATTCATTTAGGTTGTTAACAGGATGTTCTTGTCACTGAAATGTGCAAGGGCTTCTCTAGGACAAAGTAAAAATGCAATAGACAAATCAGAGGTGAAATACATGGGTAGATATCACGTATATCGTGGGCTGGGGAGAAGTAGGAAGTGATAACATTATCCATGCCTTCTAGAATCAGCTAATGTCATCTATTTATGATGGGGCAATCTGGGAATGGTATGCCCTGAGATGCATGAGGACTGCAAAAAGCATTCTTCCAGGTAAAGAAATATTTTTCTTTTACCACTGATGATGGTAAAAGCACTGATAGGCATTGATGATGTTACCTAGTTTGGGTAATGAAACATCTGTAAGAAAACAACCAAGCTCAGAGACCATCAAGGTCCTTTCATTTATACGATTTGCACTTATACGATTTTGTCTAAGCACTAAGTATGTCTGTTCATGCCCCCTTTCGAGTACAAATAATATGTGTTGTTTCATAATAAGCAGTATTTGATTGTCTTTCTTCTCATCATCAGTTGAATTGCCCTAGCTTGCCCACTTGTTGAGTGTACTCTAAAGTAACGTAACATCTATCAAATGTACCAACCTCTCTATTGCTTCCCTTTCTCTGCCTTTCAGCTAAAGACTGAAAGAGCCAGTTTGAATTATGCCTCTTCACTTTTGGATTGGAGGTTTCCCTTAATTCAGCTCCCCCTTTTCATCCCCCTCCTTTATGAAATAATGGTGGGGCAAGAAATCCAAGATAAGGCTTGTCACTCAATTTGTGGGGAAGGAGGGAAAAGGGGAGGGTGACTGCAGGGAAATGATGAAAGAGAAATAATTGCTAAATTGAAGAAGAGCCATTTGACTTTTAAACAGTGCTTCTGATTTAAATATAAGGAAGTCACCCTATCAGGATATATCCATAGAGTTCAAGTGAGCTTAGAGCATTCAGAAATGAATGTTATTAGATAAGAGTAACCCTGTCTAAAGTTTAGATCACCATTGTTTCAACCCTGTCATATGCATAATGAAATGGGCAAACCGTTTCACTAGAATGCTAACAAAGATTAAATACATTTTAGTGACCCTTTATCGTTTTTGCCTTTTACTGAAAAAAAGTCCCCAGGTTATGCAGCTCAAGCAACAAAATTCAAAAGCTGAAAATAGGATTGGGACAAATTTATTACTCAGAATGCTCCAAAGCCATGTTTCATGTTGTGCACTCTTTAACAGGATGCCTCTGACATTCAGAAAAATTGCCATTGTTTTCTTCTTTTTGTCATTTAATAAGCTTAAATCTGTGCTTCAGTCTGACCTTATGGCTAAACATATTGCTTCATTTTAACTAGCCTTAGAAACCGTAATATGTTTCTATTTTTATTTATTTGTTTATTAGGAACACTTTATCATTCAGTAGCCCACACTAAGCCCTTCTCCAGGAATAGCTAAAAGCTATTTAGCTCCAGCCATAGCTAAAAGTTTCAGAAAAGGCTGTTTGAAGAACAGAGAGACTTGTTTTGAATTATGCAGCTTTCCTGATACTGGATATACTGTAGACCTTTGTACTGTTATTCTCCCGGAGTCTGTAAAGTGATGTCAGGTTTTGTTTAAAGGACTTCATGAAGCCCATTTTTTTTCTTTCTGTTTCTAACAATTCTAACAATTCCAAGAGTTGTGCACGAACATCACAACACATATCTTAAGCAGCTTGTTGCAATTCCTTTCCAGAATATTTTTTATTGTTGAATGTTTTTTTTTTTTTGAGTAAATTCCTTTCTAAAAGTTGATCAAGCAAAAGGAAAAAAAAATTATTATGCAAACTGAATAAGGAGGAGACTTTTGAGCTGGTCTTAGGAAAGAAGCTGCTTTTTTTTTTTTATCGATCTCTCTCATTAGTCTGGCTTTTCAATGGCTAATTGAATAAACATGATCAAATCCATGAACTTAAGCAATTGGTAAACTACTTGATTGAGAAGTAAAATAGTTACACATCCCAAATTAACAGACCTGCTTTCCAAAATCCAATTCTCCGGCAGATCAGAGGAAGGCTTGGGAGGAAGATATATAAACTCAAGATATCCTAGAAAAAACAGTACAGATATTTTTTTGTCTTACCCTGGTTTCTATGCGATGTAAATGAAAACTGTATTCAGTTGGCTGTAGTCAGAATGATTCCTGATTAAATTAACCCTGTTTACTTCTTGGCATGATTTTCTACCACAGTGTTGTGGTCCGCCAGCAGCCTGCGGAGCTGGCAGCAGAATCGGACAGTAAGGAGGCTGGGGAGGAACATGAGCCAGTCCTGGAGTCTGAGGATGGCTCAGAGGAGGGCTCTGAATCGGACACAGAGAAAGGGCCATCTGGGAGGTACATGTTGCCTCTGGAGCCTCCAGAGTCAGACCTCAGCAAGGCAGAGGAATAGGGGTTCCCAGTGCACGCATGCACAGAGCTGCCAGAACCAAGAACAGTTAAAGCCCCTCCCATAAGACTTAAAAGAGGAGCAAAGGCACATGGACCTTTGCAGAAAGCAACATTGTTAATTTTATGCAGTTTGAAGTCTGAAGCTCTGTTTGATTCTGGACTCCGTGTGGCTTTGCCAATTATTTATTTATTTATTATTTATTTATTTATTATTTATTTATTTATTTATTTATTTATTATTAGTCATATTTCTATGCCGCCCACTCTCCGAGGACTCTGGGTGGCTTACATCAAAGATAGTATACTAAATAGCATATTGCCCCCAACAATCTGGGTCCTCACTTTACCCACCTTGGAAAGATGGAAGGCTGAGTCAACCTTGAGTCGGTGAGATTTGATCCACTGATCTGCTGAACTAGCAGTCAGCTGAAGTAGCTGCAGTATTGCACTCTAACCACTGTGCTACCTCGGCTCTTTATTAGATCTTTGGCAGCATGTCAAGGGATATAAAGGTGGGTGATTATAAGCCTTATTACGAAGGACTCTTTACAACTATTTGGGACTCATCTGTGAATGAACAGAATTCACAGCTGTTAAGATAAAACAGATTTTTGGGACTACTCGTGTGTTTTACTGACTCAGGAAGTCTAGGCCAGAACACACAGCTATTCCAATGCCATGCTTGAACGAAAGATTTTTCAGCCATTCCATATTATTTACACCAAATAATGTCTATTATAGAACAGTGGGTTAAGTGTGTTCCCAAATTCACTCACACATTTTGCTTTGAGCAGACTCAAACACAATTAAACAATATATGTATTTTGGAGGTACAGTATTTCAGTAATGAATTTTGATCTAGTGCTAATCATGTAGTTTTGAAAGAGCTGTAGCCATTGACCAGAGTTTGTTAGCAAGCTTAACAGTTTGATAACAAAGAATAGTTGTGTTCAGGGCTCTATGTGTTGCTTCAGTTTTACCTGCCACAATACAACATGCACTTTACTGGATCAGTAAAGAATACACTGCTCTGTTTGTTGTGTGCCAGGTAGTAATTTTACAAAATAGTCTTTTATAATTTTCCTGTGGAAAACCTGCTATTGCTTTCTTGAAGAAATTCATTCGTGTGTAAAGAAGACTGACAGCAGACAGGTATCAGTATGATACACTGGCAAACTTTCAAATAATTCTTATCTGCTTATTATTTAATTGAAAACTCTGTTGAGGATGCAGATGTTATGAATAGAGGCACATTTTTCAAATGACAATCTCTCTTCACATTTTCCTTGCATGATACCGGGTTGAATCAATTTTGTCGGCCAGCCCAGTGCCAGAGGAGTTAATTATTGCTTCCTCATATACTTTATCACAGAAGATACAAATGGATTATAGAAAAAGTTGGTAGAATCTTGAAACTATGGATAAACTTCATTGGCAATGCAAGCAGGCAATAAACCAGACTGGAAATTGGAATGTCGCACATTTCTTTTTCTATTCCTTTCCTTCATGTTTCTAAAAAGCTACAAGTTAAATGCCAGTCATGTTGATTTATTGTGTGTAGGTCAGTAACAATAACTAAGTTGGAAGGGACCTTGGAGGTCATCTAGTCCAACCCCCTACTCACACAGGAGACCTATACTAGGGATACAAACCGCCAAACTGCCAACCTTTCTGATCGACAAGCTCAGCGTCTTAGCCACTCAGCTACCTATAGCCAGGTCCATATGTAGTCTGCATAGATAAATGCAGCCATAATGAGATCCAAGTATTTCATATTTATTTTGTCTCCTGAGAATGTTGTCAATGCAAATGTAAAACAATGAGTCTTTATCAGGGAAAAGGGGCACATTTAGAAAAAAATATTGGGATTACCTGTAACTTGCCCTATCACTGATGATCTTAGTTCTTGGATAAGGCTCAAAATTTATTCACTATCCTTTAGGTATCAAATTCCAACTTACTGACTTTGTTATATTAATACAGTTTAATTTCTAGATGTTTCTCAAAATAAAAGTAATATAGAATGTGAATTATTGCTTTCTCTGCAGCATGAAAGTTATTTTAGTATTTTAATAAAATCAACTTTATACATTCATCTCTTTGCAGAAACTTTTTTTTCTACAAGAAGTTTTACAAAGGAAACTTTCTCAGTTATTTCAATTATAGAACTACCAGGCATTCACACAAAAGAAGGATCTGCCAGTTATCTTTTTAAAAACTTTGCCCCATGGGATGCATACAAATGGAAAGGAAATATTGTCATTCTACCTGCTTGTCTAAATCAGCTTATATGCTTATTATTGATCTTTTTATGGAAAGTATATGTGGCAGAAAGTGGTTGTCAATATATTTTACACAAGATTATATTTTTGAAGTAAAAATATTGGTTTTTACCTATAATTTTCAGTACTTAATTGAGCAACTATATGCATTTTTTTAACAAGAACAAGATATGAGAATTAAAGATAGATGACAATCAGTAAGATTTACTGGTGAATAATATACTTTTTCCCCCTAATTATCTAATAATCACTTATTTTATCATATAAGTTTATATTGTTATTTATTTGTTGGGTTACCTGCAATCTCAGAAATATAATAAATATTATTCTAGCTATGCATATATACAAACACAGTCTTATTTTAACTACATAAATCAGTAGAAATGGTTTCAGCCATAGAATTTTATGAATAGCCTTTCAGAAATGAATAAATGATTAGAATGCAAAAAAATCTATTGAAAATAAGAGTTTGTTTCCTCTAAGGAAGCAGATATCTAAACCGTTTTAAAACTGTTCTTTATTGCAGAGTAATCATTCCTATATTCATATTCTCCACCACACAGTCATAAATGCATGGATGAACAGAGCTGTATCTACTCAATTGTTATTATATACTCAACAATGTGAAATTACAGCTGCCAGTTCTTTAGTTGATTTTGGCCTTCATTCACATCAAGTTCTTCCCAAGAACCTAGGACACCAAAATGTATCAGTGTATACGTGCAGATCCAAGCAGTGTAGCCTTTTGTAATTGACAGATGGAAATTTTGGCAATGTGCAGATTTTTTTCATTACTGGCCAAGATTTTTTGGTGTAGCACCCAGTGTGCCGATAACATCTGGGGCTATCGTGGCTGGTTTATGCCATAATGTTTCAATTTTGATTTTCACCTCTTGCTATTTCATGATTTTCTTCAATTCTATTATGTGATCTTCTTGCATGAACTGAGTATATGATTGACTGTTCCTTCTGCTTCATTGCATATTTTGGGTGTTGAATCATTTGATGATTTTTCAATTCTGGCCTTGATTGCTTAAGTTTGAATGACTTGCTCTTATGCAGCTAAAAGCAAACCTTCAATTATTTTTTTTACATTCTAGTTCATTGCCAGGTTTTATCTATACCTACTTTTCCCTTTTGTAGACATTGGCCATGTAATTATTATTATTTCACTGTCGTTACCCAGAAGATAAGCAAGAATTTGTTATAAGCCAATCCTTTATCTATTTTTCTCTTGGGACAGCTAACCACAAGTGTGTGCATCTAGCATCTTAAAACACCAGTCCCCTGCAGCATCAATCTAACAAAACTCTCAGTGAAACTGAAACCTATGGCTTGAAAATGATAGTTATTATTTTCAGTGAATGGATCGGGGCACAATTCTGATTCCATTCCATTGGCGCAAACATATCTATCATTCTAAGTATACTTAAAATTCATGGTTTCCTGTGCATATTCTCTACTTAAACATAGCTGCATTAGACATTCTCAAGAGACAATGGAGGTTATGAGTAAGAGGTCTTGTCTGTGCTGTTACATTTAAGTACTCATGAAGTCATTTCATACAGAATCATTTTAAAACAGTATGCTACTTTTCAGTCTGCATGTGGACAAGATGTATCCAATTATTAGAAAATGCTTCCAAAAAGATGTTTTCATCCTGTAACCCTTTCGGGCAACATTAAACCTGAAACAAATTTGCACCTGTTGAAGTGTGCCAAAGGATTGTAAAATGAAGATAATGGCCTACACTTGACTGCCGGTGCATGGCTTGCTCTACTAGAATTGCAAATGATCTAGTGTACATGTTGGCAGTTAAGATACTCTTGATATTATGGTGTTAAAAGAATGTGAATATATAGCAGGTCGTGACTTGCTACTGCCAATCAAAGCTTAGGTATGCATGATTGCTTTAATAAGACAAGATTCTGAATGCAAAGTAAAGGAAGAAAAAAGATAAACAAGCAATCGATGGTAAATGCTGTTTGAGGACTATTAAATGAGTAGTTGTTAAACTACTCTGGAAGAATTTTCATTGCTTTCTCTATTAGTACTTGTTAGCATATATGGATATTGATAAGTGAAATAGTTGAATATCTAAAATGTATGTGTCTGTCACTGATTTAGTAGCAAACAAAACCTTACCTTTCTATTTCCTAGGTAACTTTCTGAACCAGTGAGTCACTATGCTGAGATATAATTTACAAAGGTACTACACTAGGCAGAGGCCTGGAGCAAATCTTCATTTAATACTTCCTTTAGAACAGGGGTGGGAAACTGTGGTGCTCTTATGATCTGTGAACTTAAATTCCCAGAATTCCTGAGTCAAGAATTCTAACCCCTGCTTTAGAACCCGACACAAATGATCAAATTACTATACAATAGCAATATAACTACTACGTGATATAAAGAAGATTATAATTCAGTTATAGGACTCAGGTTTTTTTCTCACTGAATAGCAATAGGAAGTAGGTGTTGTGACCCAGGCCCAAGTAGGTAATATTGACCAAAACAGTTCCAAAACAAACAGACTTTATTAGAACAACTGAGAATTAACTCATTCTCAGCATAGTCCAAACTAAATTAAAACAAACTCTTCATAACACAAATTCTTCAGTCTAATCATCAACCTTGGTATAATTAGGCAAGCTGCCAAAGTCTTCTCTTGGCAAAAGTTCAAAAGCCAAAGATGCCGACAAGAGATAAGTGCAGCAATAATATCAACATTGTTTTCCGACAGAGTCCAAGAGCCATTGCTGGTCTTTTAAGCCTTATGGGAGGAGCTAATCATCTCTTGGCCCTACTCCAGGGTCATCCTCTTTGCTTTAGCTGCTCTTGCCTTCTGGAAGCTCTTCTCATACGTGCACTAGGAACAGGTTCCTCATGTTCCTCTGCCTCTCTACTGTCAGCCTTTGGAGGCTCCAGAGTCCGCACATCACTCCCCAATGGCCTTGGCCCCATATCTGCCTCTGACTCAGAGCCCTCATCCGGGCCTTCCCCAGCCTTCAGGACTGCTCCTTTTCTTCCTCAGCCTCATTGCTGTCTGAATCCGCTGCCAGCTCTGCAGGCTGCTGGCGAACCACAACAGTAGGTAACAGGAAAGTTGTGAACCTGAAATATAAGAAAATACAGATATTTAACAAAATAATATTAAGTAAAATGGACTAAAACTTTGTTCATGTAGCTTTCTATTGTATTATCAGGAGTTAAATTTTTTGTTGTTGTTGTTTCCTTTCAAGACATGATATGGGTCACAGAAGCTCTTGTAGCAAAATTGTAAGCTAACTGTTATTGTGGTCTTGTGCCCAGGCTGAAGTACTAGTAATTTTATTTTACATCTATAACTAAGTATATTACAAGAAACATAGTCTACAAAAGGGGTGTCAAATTCATGTCACAGTGGTGTCATGTAATGTCTTGCGACTTTTCCCCCCTTCGCTAAACCATGCGTGGGCGTGGCCAGCATGTGACGCATCTGGCCTATGGGCCGGGAGTTTGACAGCCCTGGTCTACAATTTAAGACATAGAAAAATAACTAAAATGTACAGCTGAAACTAACATTTAGTCCAACTCAACGTGCATACTTGCATTAGAATGACCATCTTTCCATGATCTTTCTCTTTCCCTCTCCCTCTTCTTTTCTTTCTCCTCTCTCTGTATGTGTATCTGTGTATCTGTTGATCTATCATTGCAGGTGTGGCATAACTAGTATTTTTATTTATCACATTTATATAGCTGCCCATCTCATGCATGTGACTCTGAGCAGCACGCAGACCATAAATCTTTTTCTGTATGGAAATCTCATAGTCCCAGGTGCTTGTATAAGGTGCTATGAGGGATTGATTCTTTGATCCACTCATACAGGTTTGATATTTTGTGCTGAATGCAAACTATTTTGCAGGTAACTGTTTCCCCCAGGAACCAGGTTCAAATCAGTATTTAGAATTTATTAGTTGTCTTCAGGCCAATCTTCAGTCTTCCTCAGACTGCTGGGAGAAAAGCTTCTAGCAGAATATGTAAGACCCTATTTAATATTTGTTTTTGTTTTTTTCAAACTCAGAAACAGAGCAGAATATGCCTGCCCTTTATGTGGTTTGATTCATTCAATGAATGAATGGTTGAATATTTGAGTTTCAGCAATGCCATTATTAAAGTTAGGGCTAGAGCTTTAGCAATTTTTGTATGAATCAAAATGATTTCACCTGATAGCAGGGCTATGTTTAAACATGGGTTTACTGTATTCTGAAATAGAATTGGAGCATGTTAATCCAGAATAGTGCTAAATCTACAACATTTTGAACAAATCTGTTCAAAACTTAAAAACAAATAAACAGAGTAAACTTAACAGGGCCTGAACTTTTTGGTCTAGCCATCTACCAAAATTTGCATCTTTCTTGGCCCATCCTGTGTCAAAGAGAGTAAATTGTGCCTATTTCTCCTGCCATTTACTCTATGATAGGAAACAAATGAAACCAGTAGAATCTATCATTCACTTAACTTACTGCTTATTAGAAATGTAAAGGCAGCACCACACTTCAGCCTTATAACTGAGGGTGTAAAAAAGCATTTTAATGAAACCTTGAAGACAGACAGACAGACAGACAGACAGACAACCAATGGAATTGCATACCATCTGTTAAAAAAAGGTGCATTTATTTTTCTGTTGCTGTGTTTTGATTGTTTCTTTAAAATTTTGCATCCATTTTGTCATACAGGTCTTTATTTATTCTGTCTCTATGTTGTATCTAAGCTTTTATATGCACCCTAAGAGAAGGTATTGGTTTTCCCTTAAACATCCCTCCCACATTCTTAATATCAGACTTTAACTTCCCAGCAATTTGTAAATTCATCAACCATAGTATGTTCTGGTCTTTGCTGAATAATTCTCATGGTGTCTTTAATTTATTCATTGAATCTGAGTGGATCATGTCTGCATAATTACATTTTTCTTACTATAATTATCTCTAACATAGAAGGTATTTGATGAAATTGTTGGCTCCTTATTTTCCTTTTAGAATTCTATAAACTTTGTCTAATAAGATGTGCTTTAAAATTTTTATCCTCCTTTGTGACTCTGTGCTATTAATATTTGTGAAACTCATTAGCCAGGCAGGCTTTCTGCAGTACAGGCAATTCTCAACTTACTACTACAATTGGCCTGGAATCTCAGTTGTTGAACAAAGCAGTCGTCAAGCAAGATGTTGGATGACTGCTTCACTCAAGAACTGCAATCTTGGTTCTCCCAGCTGTGATCATTAAGTGGAGTACTGCACATCAGAGATTGCATATAATGATTATGTAATCATAGGCCACTTGGCAATGTGCCCTAAATATGAACACATTGTCAAGCATCCAAAATGTGGTCTTCTGACTGCCCCCCCCAACATAACACTTGCATTTCCATGTGAATGGTCTGTGAATGCTCATTAAACAATTGGTTGTAAATTGACAACTACCTATATTGCCATTCTACTACTCAGGAATTTTATCTACCATATTATTTGTAACCAGCAACTTGCTTTTATGATTGGAATTGATTTATGATTTACAATTTGGAAGAGCAAGATCACCTCTTGTCTTTTGAAACTTTTATTAAGCTTGACCAGACATTTTGCTTTGTGACAAAGTTCCTTGGCATCTATCAGTCTTCCTGTCACACTTGTTGTTGTTGTTGTTTTCGTCAAAAAGACACTAATATGTTTGTATAGGTTTCATAAATGTTCTTAAAAACAGAAATAGTGACATAATGAAAATTCTTTCTGAGATTGTAATAGTTGGAACTAACTTAGACTAAAGACTAACTTAGACCCCTGTAGGGAGGAATATCGATTTTAGCTTTTAAAAATATATTAGTTTTTAAAAAATATATTATAAAGCTACAAACTGCATTATAAACAAATGCTTAGATTTTTCTACAAAATAAACTCTAAGCGATTGAGAAGTTGATGACACTCCAAAATTTTTCATGCAAGGGAAACACATTTGTACTTACATCACCTGTAAGCAACTGTCAAGAGTATGATATCTGTCAATTTCAAAGCATGATTTTGCTGTTACAGCCATTGTTGCTTTTCAGCTTGCCACAATAATAAGGGTGAGGGAGAGCCATCTTTGGACTGTCAGTTCTAGGCAGCAGCAAGAAATCATCCCGTGGGAATCAAGATCATCTAAGCAGAAGTTCAACAAAGACTTGGACGGTTCCCATAACAAAACCTGTGTCAGTGTTCCAAGTAACACACCCATTGAAAGCAGAACTCCAAGGCAGGTAGTTTCCTCAAAGAACATGTTTATTGGATACATCATATCAGCACAGAAAACCAACTCTAAAGGTTCTCATGGTTTTCACTGCTAGCAGGCTCCTCTCCTCCTTCACCAGCCACCTGTTATGATGATCTTGGTTCCCACAGAAAAACTTTTTACTTTGACTGTTAGCTGGGCCCTCTACTTCTCTCTTTCCTTCCCTCTGTCAGGCTTTGTGGCAACTATGAGGCAGCACAAGATGGTTTCAGCCAGGTTCCCTTCAGAGTTGACAACGTGGCCATCTAATTGGACAATGTGACCTGCGCTAAAAGGGGAAGGGAGATTTGATTCTTTAATTATGTAAAAACCGTGGGAATTAGATAGAGTTGGTTTTGCTTTCAATTTTTGCCGATATAATGTACTCAATAAAATTTGCATTCAGAGATTGGAATGTTTTGACAGTGCTTGATTGGTTGGGGTTGTCAGTCAGAACCTTGACATTATCTCAATTTGGATTTCAGAATCTGTAGAATGCTAGAACAGTCATTCCAAGGTCAGTAACCCAACCAAAATTAGTAAGGGGTACCGTAGAATGCTTGAGTTTATCTATTTTTACCTCTTGGTTATAACATTATATCTGCTTTCTTCTACCTTGTTCTAAATTATGTTTGTTGTTTTAGTGATCAAGAAGTTAGCTGATTTGATCTGATACAGGCAATGTGGCTAGTCAGACCATTTTTTTCAGAAATTATGCCCTTAGAAAATGTTGAAACAGTATTTAAAACATCTTGAAGATGGCCACCTATTTATCTTCTAAAACACTGAATAGCACTTTAAAAAAAAGTTCATTCAATAGCTTCAGAAACCTACATTTCCCTAATTGGTAGTTATTTGACTTTACTCCAAACATTATGTTTTAGACAAAACTATATATAAAGGAATTGAATACAAATGTTCAAACTAGTTGAAGATAACCAATATACTATATTTCAACACTAATGAATATCTTTTACTCTATTATATTCCCTGTATTAAATCACCAAACACAAAGTCAGTTTACAGGTCTGAAGCCAACATTGTTGGGAGCAATGAAAAAATTGAAATGAACTAGTATTTTCAGTACTGACCTGATGTGCATCTGTGCACATACAATGTTATCTATAAGTCATCCTGATGGCCAATTCAGTTCTGTAATTTTTTAAATTGTCTTCTGGATGGATCCTGTAAGTGACCCCATCCTACCCCTTTCTATCTTTCCAAACTAAATGTCATCTTCATGCTTGTTTGGTTTGTCCCCAGAGCCATTGGATGGAAGAGAGGCAATATTTTTAATTCTGATAGTTAGCAGAAAAAAAAGCTACTAATAGAACATAAACTGAGATTCTTATATTGATTTGAAACTACCAACCATATATTTGGCTTCAGGCATCTAGTTTGTTTTGTGAGAAATAAAAGCATTAGAAATATATTAACCTGAGGGAGAAAATAGTTACATGACATTTCCATCAATAGGTGAAAAAGTCCTACTGGTGAATAAGGCTAACTAATTATGAATCACTCTGTATATTCAGAACAGACAGAGGTACATCATCTTTATTTCACTGGCTAAGTAATACCAAGAGTAATTTCCCCATTTGTAAGTGAAAGAAAAAGTTTTTGTTTTTGTTTTCATTTAGAGCATCTTCAGCATTTGGTGCAACATCGTTTAACAGATCACTTACAATGATCACTTGAACACTGAAAGGTTTATCCTGTGAAAAGAACTACAGCTTCTTGACTAATGTGTGTATTGGGAAAGAAGAGCAGGCTGATGGGTATAAAACAACCAGGGATAGGTATGCCAGACATAAATGGGATGAAACAGATTATATCCTAAACCCATAATAAATTATGCTACCGGTAGTATTATAATAGATAAAGTTCAATGGAGTTGGATCATTTTTTTTCTAGTTCTAGAGAATTAGTGGTAATTGCTATTAAGGTTGACTTAATCATGTACCATGATTGGAATATATCAATTTATTTGTTTAGGTTCAATTTATTTTGAGATTTAAAAATAAATCCAACTTAATTCCAAAAAATCAACCAACCTGGGAATCTACATTGATTCGAACTAAATCTCCAAATCAGATTTTATCTGATTCAATTTAAATAGGCCTAAATCTTTAAAACATAGCTGTATGTGAACATAAAAATTCAGAACAGTCTCAATCAACAAACATACAATATTTTCAATTTAATAGAGCAAATTAATAACTTAATTTAATAAATAACTTGACTTACCAGCAAATGGAAACTTATCCCATAACCACCAATCTGTGGGCAACAGTTTTTCAATCCTAAATAATTGTCACATGACCATCAAGCCATGCCCACAAAATAAGCCATGCCCACAGAACCGGTAGTAACCACCTCTGTAATGGACGATGAAGAACCCGCCCCCACCACCAATTCTGTCATCAGCGATGATGAAGCTCCCAATGAATTTGATGATCAGATACAATCTACAATCTACAATCTACAGTGTGCAATAATTTAAATGGCAAGAACAAATTCAAATGGTTTTCTGCACCTTTTGGAAGAAATAGATCCAGAACTGCTAGTCACAATGTTGTTGTGCAATTACCTGGACTACCAGCTAGAAATCTCAGAAATTCACCTAGACATTTGGAAATTATTATTTTCTAAAGAAATTTTTAGCGCCATCATTCAGTGGACCAATATAAAAATTAGAGAAGGAAGATTGAAGTTCAAGGATAGAGAAACAAAAAGTGACCTATACGATGTGGATTTGATAGAGATCAATACATTTTTTAGTTTACTACTCTATACATCAATTTTTAGATCCAACCATGAAAACATCAAATGTCTTTTTGATACTGAGGTCATTATGACCTCATGTCTGTAATAGCATAGCTGAAATAGTACATCTGTGGTTAAAGGTTAAATTTTTCTCAATGTCATATGTACGTACCACTGGTACTGAGAGAGATTCAATTCTAGTTTACATTTATTGTAAACCCTGAAGCAATTACAAAATAACAGTTAAAATACAATGATACAAACAAATGAAAAACCATATTAAAATAGCACATTCAAACAGAAATAGGAGAACTGGTGAATTGTAGAACTGCTAAAATTTTGAGATGGATATTTGGTAATGTGGGACAATGTATTTTTCTGGCTGATGATATGCATGTTTTTGTATTTATGACCTCAGGCTGTAAGATGGAAGGGTTCACAAGAGCAGTTGATTCCCAGGTTAGGTAGGTGAAGTGGTTCGGGAATAACGAGAGGCACAAGCAAGCAAGTGACAATAGCTCTTTAATATACAGTGAGACTTCAGCAAAAACTCAGAGGCTGCAGCCCTCCTTATATACAATCCTGGAGGGACTGTCAGCCAATCAGACACTTAGGCAGATTTGAAACTCCCACTGAAAAGTATCAATACATAACAGCCCTCCCTTCCCCGAAGGCACTAGCATTCAAATATTTGCATAAGTACACACAAAATCTCGCAGGTGCCCTGGCCGAGTTCTCGTTCTAGTTGACCTGTGCAGTTCAGTGTTTGGTGGGGTGTCGAGCTGGTCAGAGGGACTTTCTGTCTCTCCCGGCTCTGCCAATGGAATTTTCTCCTGGATTTTGTCCGGGGCGTGGTTATCCCCGGTTGGGAGTGGCGACTCGCTGGGGCAGCGCTGGAACCAGAGCTTGTCAGCTAAGTATTCTCTCGAATCCGGGCTTGAGTTAGCTGTTTTGGGAAAGTTGCTGTAGTTAGGTTCGGAGATGTCTAAATTGATGTTTGCTTTGCCGACTATCCTTTTTCTAAGTTGGTCTATGTGGCGTTTCCAGAGTCTGTCTACCCCTACGTCTACCGTGTATGATTTTGGGCCTGTTATGCCCACTATGGTTCCTGCAACCCATAGAGATCCGCTAGCATAATTGCGAGCGAACACCGGGGACCCAACCTGGAACTGTCTTAGTCTGGTGGTCTCTCCCTTGAAATTTTCATGCAAGTAATTTGGGTGAAGCCTGTCTAACACGCACCAAAGCTTTCTGCCCATGAGGAGCTCGGCTGGGCTTCTCCCTGTGGCCGTGCATGGCGTGGCATGCTGGACAGCTAAGAATTGGTCTATCCTGGCCTGCCAGTCCCTGTTATCTAGCCTGGACAATGCTTCTTTGGCCGTTCTTACGAAATGTTTGGCCAATCCATTAGAAGCCGGATGGAAGGGGGCCGATAGGGCATGGCGGATACCCAGTCCGGACAAGTAGCCCTCAAACAGGGTTGCTGTGAATTGAGGGCCGTTGTCACATACCAGAGTATCCGGTAGGCCGTGGGTGGCAAATAGCTTCCTCAGGACTTTGATGACTGCTTCGGCTGTGGTTGAAGGCATTAGAATTATTTCGAGCCATTTTGAGAAGGCATCGACTACAATTAAAAATGTTTGCCCATGGAAGGGGCCGGCAAAATCAATGTGGATCTTCCCCCATGGCCCTTCCCCACTCTCAGATGGGCGCTACCGGGGGATCGGGGCGAGACTCCTGGCAGGATCTGCACTTCCCCACCCACTCAGAGATGACTTGGTCCACGTTGAGCCACCAAACATAACTGCAGGCTAAGCTTTTCATTCTGACAATGCGTGTGTGCCCTTCGTGCAGTAATTCTAAGACCCTCGTTCTCAGTTTCGTTGGTACTACCACCCTGTCACCCCACAATAAGCAACTCCCTTGCATAAACAATTCGTTACGTTTGTTGACATAACCTTGGTACTCCCCACTGTCCACTTTGACCAGCCACCCCTTGAGGACCCAACCCATTACAGTACGAATAACAGGGTCTCTAGCAGAGGCTTTTGCCAGCTCACAAGAGGAGATAGGTCCCAAAGTCATAGCGTCGATCAGAAGGACGGGGGCTTCTGGTGTGGGGTTGGCAAGCAGGTCGGGTAGGGGACAGCGACTGAGGGCGTCCGCGTGGCCCAAAGTCCATCTGGGCCGATGGACAAGTTGGTATGAGTAGGCCGACAGGAAAATGGCCCACCTGGTCAAACGTGGGGACAGGGCAACGGGGGTGGGTCTATCACCGGCCAAAAGTCCAAGCAAGAGCTGGTGGTCAGTCACAAGTTTGAATTGACGGCCATAGAGGTATTTGTGGAACTTTTTAACCCCCACAATCGCAGCCAGAGCCTCTCTGTCCAATTGACTATAGTTCCGCTCTGCGCTTGACAGGGTGCGAGAGTAAAACGCAATGGGCGCCTCTAGGCCATTTGGCAGCCTATGGCCTAGGACGGCACCAACTCCTACGGGGGAGGCATCACAAACCAATACAAGCGGTAGCGCTGAGTTGTATTGGATTAGGAAACTGTCCTCAGATAGAAGTCTCTTTACCGCCTCAAAAGTGGCTGCTTGTGGTTTCCCCCACATCCATGGTACATTCTTCCCCAATAGTTTGTGTAGGGGATCTGCGACAGTAGCCTTGTCCTTTAAGAACATCGAATAGAAATTGAGCAGTCCAAGGAAGGCTTGGAGCTCCGCTTTGGTTTTGGGGGCTGGTGCGCTCTTAATAGCGCTCACTTTGCTTTCAGTAGGGTGGATGCCTGTGCCATCCACCCTGTACCCCAGAAATTCTACAGAGGGGACAGCGATCATGCACTTATTTTTCTTCAATTTAAGTCCCACTTCTCTAAATCGGGAAAGGACGTTCCTGACTCTGTCCCCTAGCTGACGTTCGTCCTGCGCGCTGACTAGAACGTCATCAAAATAAGGCACCACCCCTGGGAGCCCTCGCAAGAGGCGCTTCATGGTGCTTTGAAATAGGCCGGGTGCGACACTCACCCCAAACTGGAGCCTGGTGCATTTGAATGCACCCCTATGAGTTACAATTGTCTGCGCCTCTGCCATGGCGTTGTCGACTGGTAATTGTTGATAGGCCTGAGCTAGGTCTAATTTGGCAAAAAATTTTCCGGGCCCCAGGGAGTATAGAAGATGATGCACAATCGGCACCGGATAGGAGCTCGGCTGCAAAGCCTTGTTGATCGTGCACTTGTAGGCGCAAATCCTGATTGAGCCATCAGACTTTACTGGGGTCACTATGGGGGTTTCCCATTTCGCATGGTCGAAGGGAACCAACACCTCTTGTTTAATCAATTTGTCCAGTTCCGCATCGATCTTTGGTTTCAATGCGAAAGGCACCCGTCTGGCTTAAAGTCTTATTTGGGCTACGTTGGGGTCTAAATTTAGGGAGATAGGGGTCCCCACATACTTGCCCAACGTGTCCCCGAAGACATCCTGGAACTCGTTCAGGAGGCTGTCCTTCAGTGATGGCTCGGACATTCGGTGGACGCCGGTGAAGCCCATGCCGAGGGCTCGGAACCACCCCATGCCTAGAAGGCTAGGCAGCTGCTTTGTGACGATAGTCAGTGGCAGGTCTTTTTCGAAGTCTCTGTAGGTGACTCGGAACGTGCCCACGCCTTCGAGGGGGACCCGGTTCCCCTGGTAGTCTAGGATGCGCAGTCTTTGCTTGGATAGCTGGTCCTTTCGGAACGACGGCAGGATGGTCTTCAGGGTCGCCCATGACATTATGGAGAGAGCTGATCTGGTGTCGATCTCCATCGAGCATGGCTTGCCGTTGATTTCGACCACCGTGCTGACTTTGTCCTCGATCGCCGTGCTGGCCTGGTCTATGTGTATGCTGCAGCCATTTCGCGGTTCAAATTCACGCCGTTTCTTTGCACCGCCTTCTCTCATTGGATGCTTCTGGTGCATCGATTCTGGTTGGCTGTGGTGCTCACGTGGTTGGTGTTTTCTGGGCAGAATGGCTCTACAGACTCGCGTCAAGTGCCCTTTTTTCTCGCAATGCCTGCAAATAGCCTCTCTGTATTTGCAGGACAGTCTATCATGATGTCTGCCACAGCTGGGGCAGTTTCGCCGGGGGCTGCCTGCGTCTTTTCTCTGGTGCTCTGTTCGGAAGATGTCCTCATCTGACTCGGACTCCGAGCTGGATCCGGCATCTTCCCTGTGCACTGGTGCAGACCTGGGACTGTCTTTGCTGGTCAGCGGACGCTGCAGCATTTCTGCGGCTTTTGTGAAAACTTCATGAGCCCTGGCCTCGTCTAGGGCTCCAGCAAGCGTTAAATCAGGCTTGGCGAGCATACGCCGTTGTAGCCTTATGTCTCGAACACCACAGATTAGTTGCTCAAGCAACGCATCGTCCAAGTCCTATAGTCGCAATGAGTTGCAGCTTTGCGCAGGCTCGCCATGTAAGCGCTGACCGGTTCTCCCTCCCGTTGTATGTGCTGTCTGAGTTGGTATCGTTGCACGAACTTGGAGGGCACGGGAGCGTAGTGAGCCCAGAGAGTTGCCATCAGGGTGTCCCAGGAGACAGTCTGGACCGGCGTTGGCTCACAAAGTGACTCTGCCATCTCGAACACGTCCGGTCCGCAGTGGCTTAGGAAGAGGGCTCTCTTCCGATTAGCGGAGAGTCCCTGCATGTCACTGGCTTCAAGCGAGCACTCAAACCTCGTTAGGTACGAGACCCATTTTTCGCGGGTCGGATCAAAAGGCTTGGGCGGAATGTAGGCAGACATGTTCGGTATGCCTCCTGTGGTTCGCCTCGTCGCCTAGCTGAAGCTCGTGGTCTCACTGGTTCGCTTCTTGTGGCCTCAATCCCACCTTCGTCGCCAATGAAGTGGTTCGGGAATAACGAGAGGCACAAGCAAGCAAGTGACAACAGCTCTTTAATATACAGTGAGACTTCAGCAAAAACTCAGAGGCTGCAGCCCTCCTTATATACAATCCTGGAGGGACTGTCAGCCAATCAGAAACTTAGGCAGATTTGAAACTCCCGCTGAAAAGTATCAATACATAACAGTAGGAGAGGAACCACATTCGTCAGCTACTCACTTACTCCTGGTAAGCAAGCTTGTAACTTGGGTGAATGTACAAGGGGGAAAACAAGAACAGAAAAGTCTCCCATGACAACCATGCTGGTGTTTATTTTGTATACACATACATACATACATACATACATACATACATACATACATACATTACATACAGTACATACATACAGAGAGAGAGAGAGAGAGAGAGAGAGAGAGAGAGAGAGAGAGAGAGAGAGAGAGAGAGACTTTGCACTCACTCTTTGTCCTAAATGTTAAGCATTTTTTTTTTTTTTTTTGGTATAGTTAGATTTTTAAAATTGTCATAAAAAGGATAAATTTCATGGCATTTTCAGTTTTCATTACAATCTTGAGACTGTTAGGAAAATGGATTAATTTTGCTGCTTTTTCTGTCCTCATTACAGCCTGTTATGAGAATGGATTAATTTTATGACATTTTCTTCTCTCAAAGAACTATAATCTTTGTTATGGGAATGAGAATATTCAGAGAAAATGAGAACACATCAAGCATTAAAGAGCTGTGAAAATTCATGACAAAGACTGAAACAACAATAGGAAATGGCATCCAATCCATTTTTCTGACACTCCATAAGACAGGAAAAGGAAACTATAATATACTATATTTCCTTCATGTTTTTGAGTAAATTAGAACTGGAGGTGTGGGATTCCTCATTATAACAACACGGATGTTAGATATATGTATTTTTACTGTGTTTAGCACGGTACATATAATGTAACTAGCATACATACACAAATGACCATTAAACTGTTCCTTTTGGGGATAAGCCAGGCTATGCAAAATGAAGAAAAAGAAAAGAATAAGACATAGTCAAAGATATTAAAGACATGAAAAAAGATACATGGTGAAATCTAATTGACATTCAACATTATTCATAATACAACTCTCAACCTCTCCATATTTGCAAACCTTTGTTTTCAGCACATCCATATCCAATAGTCATACATTGCCTCCCATTCTTTAAACTTGCCATATCTCTCTGAGGATCTCATCAGTTCCATCTAACCATGATTTTTTTCAGGTTCCTCCTTCCTCTCAACCCCCTCACTCTTTTCCCACATGTTTGCTTGGTGTTTCAATCCTCATTTATTCTAAATGACCCAAACTTCTCATTTTATATTCTCCTTATGGATCACTTACTTATGTATTCAGTCCACATTCATTCATCCCCCATAACTTCCTAAGCTTATCTGTCCTTGTTTTGCCACACACACTTCTTAAGTAAATTATTCTCACTGCATTCAATTTATTTTTAAGTTTCTCCAGACATAGCTAACTCTTACCCTTAGGCAAAAGCACACTCTTATAAACGGTAATTTTTGCTTCTGTTGACATTTTCACAACAGTTCATGTTCTAC
The DNA here is from genome assembly GCA_022577455.1 of Arizona elegans. Taxonomy (NCBI): domain Eukaryota; kingdom Metazoa; phylum Chordata; class Lepidosauria; order Squamata; family Colubridae; genus Arizona; species Arizona elegans. Next base: position 51,303,070 of record JAKOOJ010000008.1, read on the forward strand.
CCATTACCTTTTTACCAATATTTGTGTATCTAAATTTTATTCATCCCTTCCTGCTTGAGGTAAACATTCCACCAAAGCTCACAAGTTAAAATAGTTTTTCACCTAGAAATAGTTGATGAAATATTCGTTTTATGATAGTTCACTCTGTTTCCCCTGAGAAACAGGGTCAGGTTTATCTTTGTTGAGTTCCAGATCATATTAAGTTTCAGATCCAAATTCCTCAAAGAATTATGCAATCTATCTAATATTTGAGAAATCATTTCATTTTTTTCAGTTTCATTCATTTGCACACAATAAGTCACTATAAGTCATTTATTTGCACAATAAATCACTACAATAATTTCTCATATATTAAATTGCCAAGGATGTGTTACACATATCTCTCTTATTCCTTTTTCAATACTGAGAATTTGCTAAGCATTCCATTCTTACTTATGCTTTATGTACTACATACAGGTAGTCCTTACAACAGTTACAACAGTTTATTTGGTGACTGTTCAAAATTACAATGGCACTGAAAAAGTGATCCCCATAATCATGTGATCAAAATTCAGATGCTTGGCATTTGGTTCATATCTATGATCGTTCCTGTGTCCCAAGATCATGTGATCAACTTTTGTGACCTGACAAGCAAAGTAAATGGGGAAACCAGATTCACTTAACAACCAAGTTACTAACTTATCAACTGCAGTGATTCACTTAACAATTGCGGCAAGAAAGGACGCCAAATGGCGCACTTAACAAATGCCTCACTTAACAACAACAAAAATTTGGGGCTCAATTGTGGTCATAAGTCGAGAACTACCTGTATACCATAGCATTTAGCTACAAATTTTCCAGTCCATATTGCACACACGTTTCAAAGAGTTGCTGAAGATGAAAAATCTGCTGTTACAGCCACTGTCTCTTATAAAGTGTTCCCTCTGTCTTTCTCGTTCCCTCTGTGTATCCCTCTGTGTCTCTCGCTCACTTACTCGCTCTTGCTCTCTCTCGCTCTCATTGTCACCTTTCATATCCTTTTAATTGTGAGGGCTGTAGCTGCCAAGGTTCGAAGCAAGGAGCCATAAATCACACTGGATGATTATAAAAATGAGGCATAAGAACATCCTTTTTTATACTTTCTATTAGCACAACTTCTATGGCACTTTGTTGCATAATCCGTTTCATTTAGTTCCAAATAGTGTCTGCATCCCTTTCTTTACATCCATTTTGAATTCATTTTCTTGGAAGATTAATCTTTTTATTAATCTAATTCTTTTTTATACTTTCTCTTCCTACAGGCAGCCTAGTCCCATTCTAGTTTTACATTGTACTTTCATTCCATGTTCCTGTTTGTTTGTTTGTTTGTTTTTCAATATCAAAATTCCCACATCCAGGACTCTTCATTACTCTTGTATTTTCCAATAATTTTCTAAACTGCTCATCATAGACAAGCAAATCATCAAAGTAATTTGAATCATTCATTTTCTATGTATATGCATGAATAGACCACATCTTAAATCATGCACCTGAAGCATGAAATGTCTTCTTTCCTAAGCAGATACTCAGAAAACATTCATTTGGAGACCACAGAACATCCCAATCATGTTTTCTGTACTCCCCTTTCCAGTTTTCATTCATCCATTCAGGTCACTTAATACAATATTTATCCTTGTCTGGATTGCATGAATTCAGAAGTTTGCAAAATGTTTCTGATATCCTGAAAGTTTATATCCTGAAACTCATCAGAATATAAAATATAAATTAGAGAGAGAGAGAGAGAGAGAGAGATACATATACATATACATATACATATACATATACATATACATATACATATACATATACATATACATATACATATACATATACATATACATACCGTGTTTCCCTGAAAATAAGATCCTGCCTTTTTGCCATGCGCTCAATAGCCTGATTGGGCTTATTATCAAGGGATGTTTTATTTTGGGGGAAACAGGGTATACACACACACAAACACACACAAACACACACGTGTATAGTGCTTATGTTTGGAATGTTTCAAATTTTTTTGGTCTCCCTCCGAAGCTATTCAAAGATACACGAACCATGTTAATGCTTCAGATAAATTTAAAGAATGATTCAAGCAAGTCTTTATCTAATCTAATGGAATCATTTGGCTGAAGCTTTGCAAAGGTCTAATAAACAATGTTAATATAATGCTGAATGGTTTTTCCTAATTTAGCAAACTGTATGGCTAGATAGTACATCACACACTACATTATAAGAAATGGATATAGTTTAACATGAAAATGATGAAGTATACTCATAACAGAAAGAAAGGGATCTATTTATTCCTTAATTTAAATTTAATTTAAATTAGAACCCACCATAACATTAAATCATGTTGCATAATTTTTCTGTTTCCCTTTTTTTTCAGAATTATTGTATAAAACATAACCACATAGGCGATTATGAATTCATTTGAATATATATAATCACAGGTTAAACATGTACAAGAACCAAATTTCAAAGACATTTTCTTGATGTATGGGTAAACTGAAATTATTAATTTCTTGTCTGTAAGCTTAAAATGTTATATATAAAACATAACTGAGAACTGGGTAGTACATGGATACAAAACGAGCTACAATTTCTCTGCCTGCAAGTTTTTGTTGCTTGTTTTACTTTTTCACAATTAAATGAAATCCTTTCAATAGCCTCTTAGAACACTTACTCTTTGGACTAACCCCATTTTCCCTAGCAGTGAATCTTTACAAAAGGCAATTATACTCACCATTACTATTGCATCAGCCATTGCTAAACAGTAACTTTCCAAGGAAAGTAATGCTGGAACAAATCAGAGGTGGGTTGCAGTAGGTTCTGACCAGTTCTGGAGAACTGGTAGCGGAAATTTTGAGTAGTTTGGAGAACTGGTAGTAAAAATTCTGACTGGCTCTGTCACCATTTATTCTCTGCCTCCCAAGTCCCAGCTGATCGGGAGGAAATGGGGATTTTGCAGTATCCTTCCCATGCCACGCCCACCAAGCCACGCCCACAAGCCATGCCATGTCCACCAAGCCACACCCACAGAACTGGTAGTAAAAAAAATTGAAACCCACCACTGCAACAAATGTGTACTTACATATTATTAGCAACGGTTTTGGAATCATTGATAACCAACAGTTTGGGGCCCATGTGTAGCCAGAGTAAGCATCTTAGAATTTTCTTTTTTTAATACAAACTGTTTTTAATCAATGGTCTTTCTACATATTTCTCCTAACTATTCAGATATTGTTCAGCTTTGGATATTTGCATGTGGCTAACCACAATAAAACCTTTCAACAGTTAGAGGCTGATCCCTAATCCCTAATCATACTGCATAGCTATCTAGGGACACTTCCCTTTTAACAGTTCAGGCCAGAAGCTTTCAAACTATTTTTGACAATGCCCTCTGAAATAAGGGTCATATTGTTATCTCTGAATGCAGACTTACAAAGAGCTTTTAAAATCTACTCCCAGACAAATATATGCATGCCAATTATGCATGGATATTTTATTATTTTATTTTATTTGTTTATTTTCTAAAGCTGCCCAACTCAATCAAGTGACTCTGAGCAGCTTACAATTCTAAAACAATAAAACAGTTAAAAATAGCGAAATGGTAACAATGTCCACAAAATAAATAAACACAAAAGCATGAAGATTAATCAACTAACAGTAAAGCCAAGTAATAGGGCCCTTAACACATTCTGAGCTCCACGACTGAGTTCATAACCATGTTTTTAAAGTTTTGCAAAAGGCCAACAGGGTTGGTGGTATTCTAATCTCCAAGGAAAGAATATTCCATAATGAATAGCAGAAAAAACTCATCTTCTAGTTCCTGCCAGTCACATTCTTTGGCTGATGGGCTCTCTCTCCCTCTCGCTCTCCCTCCCTCCCTCCTTCTCTCTCTCCCCCCCTCTCTCCCCCCTCTCTCTCACTCACTCTCCCTCTGTCCCTTTCCTCCCTCCCTCCTCCCTCCCTCTCTCTCTCTCTCCCTCCCTCCCTTTCCTCCCTCCCTCCCTCCCTCTATCATTAGATTGAAAACTAATACTAACACATCTTTGACTATTATTAAACCCTAGGTTCGATTATTGCAGGAAATCCACTGCTAATGGGGGAAATTGTCTTACAAAGCAATAATGCCAAGCGTTTCTTTTGGCCAATCAGTATCATTGATACTGATTACAGAGCTGTTCATTAGTGGCTGCTTTCCTGGAACCTGATCAATTAAGAACAGCCTTGAGTTAACGCAAAGCAAACATTTCCACTCCTTTTGAAAACTGAATAGGCTTCAGTATCTTTTTTAGTGATTAACAATCAGAATAATCTAAGCATTCCATCTTTTAAAAAGTGGCCAAAATTAAGTTCAGTTTGAGTTTGTTTATTAGCATTACATGATTCTATTTCTAAAGGAGTCAGGTCAACTGTTGTAGAGCTAAGTTTGAAAGCCTACTGAATAGCTTCACTTTTTGAGTTTGCATCAAATAAATCTACATGTTATCAAATTGAGAATTAATGTCTGCTTCAGTACAGATACTTTTAGTTTAGAATTTCCTGCTAACACCTTCTGATATCAGACCATTTTCTTTTTGTAATAGTCTTCTGACTTGAGAAAAATCAGTTTAATTGGTTCCTTAAAAAGTGTTTGGGTGAATCTCACACCTTTGCTTGCCAAGGTCTGCTTTCCAAATAATTGCAAATAAGGAAACCTCTCCCAGCAACTCAAAATAATCCCAAACTGTACAGATAATATACAAGTTTTCCTTTGAAATTATAATCACAATGTTACCTTTCCTATGTTTTTTTCTAAATTGATTACATAGTTGTAATCTTTTAATATATATTCTTTTAAATATCTTTCCTTTTTCCTTTAAAATGTAGATAAGGCAAGAAAAGGTGGTACAAACACTCAAGTGTTTTGCATATACTCACAAAATGGACATTTTAGAATTGCAGAAATGTAGCCAGTAACAATTCTGCTATATACAGTATTTCTTCCCAGAATTATAAAGGAAATAAGCTCCTATTATAATTCACTTAATACTTTTTGACTCAAACCCAGACGTTACAGGAATCTGATCATAACCAAATAATAAAACTTTAAGAAAAGTTAAAACTCATCTATTGTTTATTACTGCTTTATTTGTACACCACTGTTTCTCATAAACCTCCACTAGTATTATAGTGTGGTGGTGCAGTGGTTAGAAGGCAGTATTGCGGGCTAATTCTGCTGACTGTTGGAAGTTCAATCCTAACCAGCTCAAGGTTGACTCAGCCTTCCATCCTTCTGAGGTCAGTAAAATGAGGACCCAGATTGTTGGGGACAATATACTGACGATGTAAACCACTTAAAGAGGGCTGTAAAGAACTGTGAAGCGGTATATAAGTCTAACTGCTATTGCTATCTGGCAAATAATATTTGTAGTGAATTATATTTATATATGCTGATTACTACAGAAAATAGCAGGCCGTAGGATTTTTATCCTAACATGTTTGAAGACAACATATTGACTATTACGTTTACATTTTGTCATAACTAAGATGCTTATAAGCACTTTCAATCTGTTTTTTTAACTTTTTTTTAAAAAAATAATCTTTATTTACATTTATAGTTAAAAAAGAAGACAACACACCAAACAAATAACAGAACAAGACAACAAAACAAAAAACATAAGTGAATGTAAATAATACCTTAGTAACTTACTATTTAGCACAAACCTATACAATAAATTCATACTACATTCCAGAAAGACAGAACAACCTATTTTAAATTTATAAATCAATCAGGTCTATCCGACCTCACTTTATTATGTAGTAAAATATTTTCAATAAATACAATGCCTATTTATATTATTCTAATTTTGATTTTTGTTTTCTTTTCGATAGCCAAGTATACCATTTTTCCCAAGATAAACATGTTTGCGTTTGGTCTCTATCTTTCAGTTTTTTTGTCAATCTATCTGCTTCCGCACAGTCCAAAATCTTCTTTATTATTGCTTCATCTGGTGGGATATTTTTGTCTTTCCAGAACTGAGCAAATGTTATTCTCGCTGCAGTAATAATATGTAATATGAGGTACCAGAATCTTTTTTAATGTTTTCCGGTTTGGAGCTGAGCAAGCATGTCTCTGGTCGCAATTCAAATTCCTGATTTAAAATTTCCTTTAGGCTTTTTTCATTTTCTCCTAGAATTTAATTGCTTCTGGACACATCCACCATTAATGTGGACGTGATTATTATTGATGATAATAAGTACCCGCGTTCGAGTCCACATTTCCAACATTCAGTGGACTGTCCGGTAAACATTTTTGCCAATCTGTCTGGCGGGAGATGCCATATATATAGCATCTTATAAATATTTTCCTTGTATGTAGTAGATACTACTAATTTCATGTGACACAAACAAACATCAATCTGTTTTTTTATCACTGTTGTACAATATATAATGCTCTGATATTCAGTAAGACTGTGTTAAAAATAAGGATGAAGAAACATATCAGAGCTTAGCCTTTCTCCAAAGATATTTGCAAAAACTATAATTCACAATTCTCCACAAATTTAGGCATTAATATCCGACACTGACGTGAAACAATTTTATTTCCGATCATCATAATTTCAGGAAATGTAATCTCCAATCACTTACTTTATTCTGAATAATTGATTGAATTTTTGCTATTATCTTATTTTCATAATGCATATTTAATCTCCAGCATGCTATGCTATTTCTAAAGATGAATAGTGTGATTCTGTATTATATTTCACTCCCTTCAGTAGCTTAATGAGTTTAACCCTATTATAATTTTTGTCGGCATTTCTAAGTGACACCACAATAATTTACCTTTGCAAGGCAACTCAATATGCTGCCTTCGTGCAGCTGGGAAGCCAGTGGCAGTTTAGACTGATCCTTGTTGTTTGCCAATAGTAAAGAAAGAACAGATGGTGAGTCAGCCTCTATTCAACTTGATTGCATTATGAAAGCATTTTTCATTATATATATAATGAATATATATATATATATATATATATATATATATATAGTATTTTGTGCTGATGTGCTGCAATCCTACTCTGCGAACAACTGTACAACTACTATACTGGTCTATAATGTTGGCTTCTTACTAAATACACAAATTGGCTTCCTAATTAGCCATCAAATCAAATTATTTATTTATATTCCTAAATATCTGTACCATCATTTATTGGTGCAGTATTTGTGTACCAATGAAACATCAGTAGAAAATTTAAAATATAGGAAAAATTCTCAAACCCGAAACATAATGAAAATAGAATATTACCTGGCATTTGCAAGCCATTGTTATTGTAATGGTATATGAATGATTTATAACAGTAATTCTTATAACAATAACAGAGTTGGAAGGGACCTTGGAGGTCATCTAGTCCAACCACCTGCTCACTCAGGAGACCTGTACTAGGGATTCAAATGGCCGAACTGCCGACCTTTCTGATTGACAAGCTCAATGTCTTAGCCACTGAGCCACCTAGTCATGCCAGCCTTCCCAGGTAGATCAGTCAGGAAACACAACCAGATTAGCTAATTCTATTTTATTTTAAGATTTTATTAATAGAAACTTGCAAGTCTGAAAGTCACTTTTACAGCTGGAGAACTGGGGTGGGGTGGGGGGAATATGTCTGCTGACCCTCTTTGTCTACTCATTATGCAGCTGCAGGCTCTTATCTGACTATTCATTAAGCAGTATTTCTTCCCCATCTCCATTGCGGCTACTGCTAGAAACTTGTCAAGTTTTGAAGTGGTTGTCCAAGTTAGATTCTGCAGAAGGAAGATTATAATTTGTTGATCAGAGAGACAACTAAAAATTTTGATAATCAGATTTATGAGTGTACTATAATAGGGATGAATGATTTTGGCCCTGTCAATTTGTGTATACAAATCCCAAGTCCTCTGCTCAAGCTAATTAATGCTAATTAAGTAAGTTAATATGCCAGGTCAGAATCAATTTGCCTTTTTAGATATGAAGGAAATCTATCCAGTAGGGTAATGTGAAAAAAAATTCATCTCAAAGCATGTGTTTCAGCCAAAATTTGAGATGGGAAAATTTCAGGCAGTCCCAGGGGAAATGAAGTAGATACCAACCAAATAAGGGCATTTGTGGTTGAATGAGGTACACAAAGTATGTCTTTCAGAAACATAGCAGTCTTAATCATTAGGTTTCTCCACAACCCCCCAACCCCATTATTGATATAGGATTGATGTCTCTAAAATTCTTTTTTGATGGCTAAAGATGGCTAAATTTGTTCATCTGGTGCTCAAAACTGTGAAAAACATCTGTCCCATAGTCTCTCATGGAGAACAGTGTCCTGGTCCCATTGGAGCCCGCTTCAGAGGAGGAGAAGGAGTTGGAACTGGAAACATCTAACAGGGATGGCAAATCTGCCTTTGCATTTTTGAAGAGGTCAGAGGCTAGGGACAAAGCTGTCCCAGGCCCCTCAGGCATTGGTGGAGATGGTCAATCAGACAGAGAGCTGCCTGCCTGCACAGACCCAGGGGAGAATCAGTTGCTAACAGACAGTGGTGCTGATAGGCAGCAGATCTCCTCTGATAAGGAACAGCTGCCTAGTCCACTGTTCCAAGGGCAAGGAGAGCTGAGCGTAGGCAAGCCCAGAGAAGGGCTGCAAGGCCACTCCAGAGGAGGTCACCCCCACCTCTCCTCACAAGGAACATTTGGAGTGCAGTAACTTAAGGAGAAGCCATGGGGAATTAGTCTTTGCCAGGAACAATTGTTGGCTTACACTCCCCTGGCCTTGCCTCACTTGGAAGATTGTTCTTCACCTTTGTCTATGACATAGCCCTTTTCTTGTGGACTGCTTTTGGCCTTAGCTTCACTGTGCCTTTGGAACTGCTTGCAAGTCTTGCCTTGGATATTTTCTTTGCCTTGAAGACTGCCATTGTCTTGTGCCTGGACTCTACCTTGTGGATTGGACTTGAAACCCTGGACCTTGCCCTGTGAGCCTACTACTAGTCCATAGGCTTTATTTGTAATATACGGGGTTTTTGTTTGGAAAACTGAAGGTGGCTGCCTTTGAGCTAGTCTTACCAGTCATTGGAGGGCTGTTTGCTGGAACATTTGTTGAGAGAAATAGAAATAGCACTTAGACTTATATACCGCTTCACAGTGCTTTCACACAGTCCTCTCTAAGCAGTTTACAGAGTCAGCATATTGCCCCCAACAATCTAGGCCCTCATTTTACCCACCTTGGAGGGATGGAAGGCTGAATCAACCTTGAGCCGGTAAGAATCGAACTGCCGAACTGCAGGCAGCCGGCAGGCAGCAGAAGTAGCCTGTAGTACTGCATTCTAACTGCATTGTCTGCCACAATGGCTCTTGAAATGAAAGATTCTCTAGAGGCCTACCATGCCTTGACCACTTGGGTCATAACAAACAGCTTCTG